>NW_019060160.1:707949-727236 GCF_000696155.1 Zootermopsis nevadensis | reverse complement strand
CCTGGGGCCGTGGCACCCGGACACTTGCCTCCACATCACCCAACACCGCACCCGGCCGCTGCGATACCTCGCGACACCTACCCGCTTTACCCCTGGCTGCTCTCCAGACACGGGAGAATATTCCCGCACAGATTTCCCGCAGGTACGTTCTCATGTTCTTTCTGGGGCAGAGGGAGTGCAGGGTCCCAGGCAGTGCTCACTTGTCCATATGATAAAATAGAATTTTCGTCGTTTGGAAGTAGAGAACTGGAGTGAAGGAGAGATGCTGACCAGTTTGGTGTTGATATTGTGGGTGGGGGGGAGTTATTTCGGGAGGCTATTCTAAATAATACTTAAAAAAATTCAGTCCCTACCGCAAAGAAATCACAACACGAAGACGATCCATTATAAAGATCAACTGTCTTAAAACTTTAGTGAGATATAAGAATAAGCATACAAACTGTTAACACTATAAATGACACTAGTGCCAAACGCGTTTCGACCTCAAGAGGTCATCATCAGTGGCAAAAACGAGGAATTAAATCATATAATCAAAAGAATATGCTTTAAAAAAAAAGTGAGTTCTTTACAAAATCATGTTAAGTAACACTTCACTTCACGGGTGTTGTATTATGCACTTAGCTATTAGTCCAATGCTCTGGTGGCTACGTTATTGAATGAATGTTTGCAAGAAGGTCCACTAATATTGTCATCCGCTGTATTGTAATGTATTTCAATGAGTATTTATGGTACCGCTGGAAAGCGTCTCTCGTACCCCAAGGGGCACCTGGACCACAGATTTAGAACCTCTTCCTGACCTAGAACATCTTATTAAAGCCGGAAAAGGAAACGAGACGAAGACCTCATAAAATACGAGAGGGGTTTACGATTAGACTAAACCAATGAAGATAATACGATGTAAGACTTGAGGTTCTCACAGCGGTGAGTATGAAGATATCCGTCTTCTGGGTTATTGCGCTGTGTAGTCTGGTCGATGTTAACCAACGTTTCAGAGGTCATATCGCCCTGATGACGGAGGCAGTATGACCTCTGAAACGTTGGTTAACATCGACCAGACTACACAGCGCAATAACCCAGAAGACGGATATCTTCAAGATAATACGACTTCTAAGTTGCCGTAGAAAAATCTGGGACTAATTTAGGCCTGCAGTATAAAATGTTCGTGTTGCTATCGATAAGAGGCTCGCTAATTGTGTGTTTTGCGAATTTCTGATTGGCGCAGTGAATGTTCGTGGGGTCAGTTGCGTTCTCTGAGGTGGGGCACGTGAATATGTCACGGGAACTGTGCGCGAGCCGATCTGGGTCTGGTGACTTCGCGTACCGGGAAACGGAAACAGACTTCGTATGACACGAGATGAAGGATTTAACACGACGTAGGGATGTTTCCACAGATCACATGGCCACTGACAAAAGTATTGGTTGACTCACCATGAAACAACTATTTCCTAGCTAAATTTTGAATGAAACAATGTTTGTAAGGGTATTTTGTACAAATGTCTTAAAATGAATGCTGAGAAGGGAGATGTTACTATTCGCATATTTTGTCTCCGAGATTACCCTTTCGGATTCTGTTAAACCTCTGATGTCGTCAAGTGCTCGCCCTCAGAATTATCAAAACAATTTAATTCTAGTGTAAATAAAATGTAATTTTATAGTTCAGATGGTCTTATTATACACGATATAAACTATAAGAAAAATATGGTAATCAGCGTAAAAATGTTAGTTTACCAATTGGTGTCAAAATTGTCAGACACTTCGGAGTTCTAAAAAAATTGTTCTACCTGACACAGAATACGGTTTGAAACATTTATAATATGACGACTGGAAATGTCAGGGGTTCTCAACACGCGGCCCGCGTACGTGTATGTTACTCTGTGTCACTCAGTAGTCTTCGACTGAAAAATTACGTGGCTTGAGGTAACACGTTTCCTTAATGTTGTCACTTACAGCTTAATGAAGAACGTCTAATCAAGAACTAGAAGCCTACGTGTCTAATTAATGAACAGTCTGAAGGATTTTAGGCAAACCGCAACATCCGAAAACAAAGAACACTCTCGTAAAAGCAGTGTCAAACCTCTAATGCCCGATTTTGTTACGGAAGATTGGTGAGTTAACAGGCCCATGTGAACCTGTTTGCAAGTCTAATTTGGTAGAATTTTCAAAAGAATTCTGCCGTAAATTTTTATGAAGGATCAGGACCAAGGTCTCTTATTCGTATCCTTACTGATCCTTGACTAAGTACTACCAAGTAAATAAGTAATGTCTGCGCTTACCCGTTCTTCCTTCACCTGTTAACACGTGTTTGTTCTGCTGAACTTAATCTAAATTAATTAATTAATCACGACATCCAAACTGCGTAAAAAATTTTGGTTAGGAAGTCTGAGAGTTAGTGACGACTCCAAAAACCTATTAGTGAGCTAGGGTTGTAGGGTACGGATTGGATTTGTCTGACTCAGGATAGGAAGTGGTGGCGAGCTTTTGTCAAAGCGGTAATGGGCATTATAGTTCCAGAAAGGCGGCAAATTTTATGACTGGCTGACCGTGCTGTATAGAAAATTTCTCAATAATGGCTCTGCTCTATGGAGTATGTCATTGGCTCCTGTGTTAGATTTTCGCAGATAAAAATGTTGTATTGGAGAGCTAACTAGTCTACACTGCAGATAGCACTGCACAGAGTTAATTTATAATAATTACTCGCGACACTGAAACAAGCTTAAAATAAGTCGTAGGCCTAATTCAATGAGATATAAAATATCGTATTTCTTGCGTTAATTTGTACATTATAAATTTTTACAAAATAATGAAATAAGAATTGAGTTTCATGAAAATAAAGAAATTAGGGGCAGTATTAAACCAATAAAGACCAATACCGAGTTTTCTCCATAATGTTTAAAGAATTAGGTACCTTACATACAAACGCTCACAGATTTACAATAGGGTAATTTAGGGATATCTCGACACCTTAAGAAAAAACTCTAGGCTTCAGGAATATTTTTTGAAAAACTTTAGGAAAACTGAATATACAGAAATTTCAGTACAAACGCGCAACGTAATAAAAACCGAAAATTGAAACGAAATGGTCTAAGAAAATAACAGGATTGTGGTCCATTAACAAGCCATGAGGAAGTCTGTTAAGAATTAACGAGGCTTGGAAAATCGACCTGTAAATTAAAAGATATAAAATGGAGACAATTCTGAGGCTTTGGGAAGGAAAACCCATGACAAATACGCAAGTTAAATTCTGTTATAGGAACTTTTTTAGTACAGAACATTAGAAATTAATTATTATTTTTTAGAGGTTGGAGGAAGCCGAGATTAACTTATGTAATTAAAGAGTGTATCGGGGAGAAGTAAAATATGGCGTGTCATTAAGAAGTTAGTACAAGAAAGGAATTTATGAACTTTCCAGACATCTTCACAGCATGAAAGTAGATAGGCTTATGGTAATAAATGACCGTCCCTTTGCCGTATGATCTGGTAATTATGTGCCTCTATCTAGTCTATTAATTTTATGGCAATTAGCAAACAAAGCTAGTATAGTAAAAATAATATAATATTTGAAGCCTTCGTGGCGACAAAATGCAATGAAATCTTATCGGTCGATCAGCTGCGTGGGAATAGAGTTAATAACCAACGTTTCATAGAATTAATCGATCTCCATCATCACAGATCAAGACTTGCCACTCGATCATTGTGATAGGAGAATCGTTTTAAATCCTTTGTTTTATTCAGCGGCTTCAAGAATTTGCGTATTCTTCACTGATAAGCTATTGATGCAAAAGCATTGGACAGCAGACAAGCACAGTCCCTGTATATAGTTAATTCTAACCGTATAATATAAAATAAATATTCGTAAGTTATATTATTACAATAAATGGGCCAAAATATCGTTATTTTTACAATAATTTAATATCACAGTAACTTATAACAAAATTCTCTGCCCACATTCAGTATTATTGTTTATCTGGACACGATCCATCGTTCAATACTCTAAAATCGTATCCACTAAGTTTCGAGAGCTCACTCTGCTACCATCTTCAGGTTAAAATACCGACTCCGTTTGGTTCCATAAAAGAGGCTAATCCAAATCCTTGGCCATTTAACTATGCTAATACGCTATTGAAACCAAGTATTGAAGAAATTAAATAAAAATTACAGAATTTGTATGGATATTTAAGAACCAGAAATACCACAAAAGCGTAATTAAAACCTTCAAACCAGACTAAAAATTAGACACCAAAACTGCATAGTTTCCAACATAATATTTTCTGTTCCCTGTCACTATTAACCTAAGCGCAATATATAATTACACTAAGCAATGTAGGCTACCTATAATTTAATCATTGCATGACGTAAAATTCTTTCTCATCAGATACTTCTGCTTGCAACCATGGGAGAAAAAATATACATTATCTAATTACTGTTGTAATTCATCTTGCTTAACACAATTATAAATTAATTATACAGGTATATTAACCATTTAAATCGAATGGTAATAATATATACCACCTGAATTACTATTCTGTAACCATGAACTTTGCCCACAGAGAGTACTTATAGGCTCGTTTGATTCTCAGAATAAACAGTGACTATTTCCTTGAACAGCGTTAATCATTTGATCCCTATTTGATCTGTGTTTCCTTTGCGGTTCGGACTGAATTTTAATATGTTACTGACATGAGCTTCGGGCTTAGAGGGGTTAGACGTATCTACTTCCGCATTTATGTGACATTCTTTCGCGGTTTATAATTTTGTTTATGGGCCTAGGAATGGTGGAACAGCTTCGGTTATAATACACGGACTTCAATGCCTCGAACCCACAACTCTGGATAAAAATCCTCGTCTCGGGGTCTCGGGTTCGATTCCCGGCGGTGCCCGAATTTATAACTTGTGTTGGGCAAGGCCGTGGTCTAGGTAACACGGAGTTTTCCTCCGGGGGCATCCCCGGTTTCTCCGTGGCATCCCAACAATTACTCCATTCGCACACAGAAGAAGGCAATGGCAAACCACTTCTGGATCATCTGCCAAGAACGTATATGAACAGGTCCCAGTCCGAGAAAAGGATGGAAGGATCCTGTTCATATGGACCTGTCGTCAGACAGAACACTAAATAAAATAAAATAAAAATAAACTGATAGCATTTCACGTCCTTTACTATAACTTTGAAGCGTTTCAGACTTCAATAACTTAAATGATAATATGCTAGAGCTATACTATTCGGTTAAATTCAGTATGTGGATATGAACAGAGCTTAGGGATAGCATTAACATTTCTAGCGCTGGATAAAAGCATATTACATAAGTTATGTTTCGTCCTAACGACAAATGTTTGAGGCATAACACACCACAAATATATTTCATTATATAGCGACGTGGCGGCGCTGAGTGATCGCTTGATGCATTAAACCGTTGCTAAGGAATGAAGCGGTGATGGACATTTGGCGTTTGCACAGGTTAAAGCTGGAACAAGCGCACAGACACTGGCTTTTTATAAGCGGGTTATAGATGTTTTCTAATTAAACGGAAAGAGATCTTACTGATTTCACCGCCTATTTCGTGTAGTTTAATCAGTTTTCTTTTAAGGTGAATTATGTCTAGAATGACACGGAAAAGAGCTTTTACTGTGTTCTTCGTCTTTTGAGTCCTGCAAGATCTAACACATTTTAATTACGACCCCCCCTGGGGTTCACATAATGAGTTGCCTCTTTAATTCCTTAAATGAAAGTTCGGAACTTATATCCGTTAAGGCAATTAGTAGGATATTCAATTTATAGATGCGAGTTAAAAGTCTCTGATATTATTCCTTGGCAAATATGTTTCCTAACACCTTAAATACAAAAATATACTCATTATATTCCATTATTTTTACGTCAGAGGTAATTATTTCCACGAACTGGTTATATCAGACGGTTGTAAAGGACACTTTTCATTACCTAAACGCAGCAAGTAGATTCATGAAACACGTAAATTAACAGTTGCTGACATAACAGCGATAAATTGCAGAGAAATAAAGTTGGCATGATTATAAAACCACGACCTTGTATAATTTAGTTAGTTGTCACTGCATTTAATTTTCGTTGTAAAATTTCATGGCTTCAAATTATTATTCTTAATGCTAGGGTTGTTTTATTGGTCTATTAATATTTTAGAACAGATAACAGATAAATCAAAATTATCTTTAAACCGACGTGACTGATGGTAATTTGTACAGAGTGAATATCCTAAATAACCCAACCAATGATAAGATATAGCATACAAGGTGTTTTTGTAAAAATATTTTATATTTTAATATTTTCCGTCAAATCACAATTTTAATAAGATAATAAAATATAAAATATTTAAAATATCATTTCACGTTCCGTATCGAATGAATCGATTTACAAATTGGAACGTCTCTTACGACATGTTTCGGTTATATTTAACCGTCCTCAGGTATAAATTAGATTGGTAAAATTTAAAACTCGAATTACAATCATTTACAATGTTATGCAGTTTATTGAAATGTTCTTATCAGATTACTCTTATATATTAGAACGAAGGTATTGTTTTTTATATGGCGTGGTTCATCTGATGTTCAATATTAGTCTGTAAAGTAATGATTTAAATAAAACATTAATAAAATATGAAGTAATATAGAAAACAAAATGATGGTTAAATATAACCGAAACATGTCGTAGGAGACGTTCCAATTTGTAAATCGATCATCGATGCGGAACGTGAAATGATATTTTAAATATTTTATTATCTTATTAAAAATTGTGATTTGACGGAAAATATTAAAATATTAACCTAATTCACAATATGACGCAAATATACTAGCTTTGTAAAAATAATAAGAATGTAAAGACGTTCACGTACAATAACACTCCAAAAGTGTTCTTCACTTGGGTCATTGGTACATAAAGGTCACCGAGATATTCCTCAACAAAAATGTGTTCTAATAACTACCTCATTTCTAACTGCGGCCTAAAAGTGTTACAATAATAAAACCACGGTCAGCGTTCTTGCACAATGATTACCTTGGTCATGCAGGTTGTCAACCTCGTAGGGAAAACTTGACAGATAGACACACACATGGATGGGCTCATGAGGTGGTCTTCGCTCACGCTAGAATGCAGCAGATAAAAATGCAGCTAAAATACATTAGACTTTTATAACATTTTTAGGTAAGCTCGAATTAAGCCCAAATTCCAAAATTTCAAATAAGGACTAGACTGGAGCGTAGAAAAACTCCAACGCCTGATTATAATTAGACGTGATTTTCACCACAAAACTTCATAAATACGAGTAACAAAAACATGACTCGATAAATGAACGAGATTCCGCTATCCAATGAGCAGGGAATGAACTCAGTACCAAGCGAAAAGGAATAACTGCACCTTCAACAGAAAATTTATTATGATAATTTATCAGTAGATCCAGAAGAAGAGGATACTGACCACGATCTCAAAGTGAAGTGAACTCAATTACGAGGCGTGAAATCCGTGACTATTGCTCGCTGTTTACAAGATCCTAAATGTTGTGGTAACATCGTGTTGCATGGAAGTTTAAGGCACAGAAATCAGATCAGACTCTTCTCTTAAACGTCTGGCTTCCGGAGCATCTTCTGAACACTTCAGGCTCCTAACTTTCTACAATGAACATTACTTCCTTTCTCAAGGAGGAAATGGGAAATTATAGAGCACTCCCTCGACCCTTTGACCTTTGCCAAACTACGTCAAATCCAAAGCAACGCCCACTGAAAATGCAACAAATGTTGTACACGCAATAAAGTCTTCTCAAGCGATCAGCCGTGTTAGCACGGTGTTACGCTCAAAAACATCCGAGACCGTCTGTCTGTATCAACAGTGTAGATATCCAGTACATCTCATTATCCTTAATTTAATCACGCGAATATCAATCTGTAAACATTTCACATTATGAAGCACCTTATTACTTAAATTTATCCACTCTGCTGTTTTCTATTCTAAGTCCAAATATTTTCATTTACGTATGAGCACGGTCAAAAATTCAATACATGAAGCTATTTAAAAATAACATTACATTTCCATAAATATTTAAGCATTATCATTACTAATTTACAATCTGTGCAATACTAACGATGTCGGCTGAGTTCCGGATGCTTCAGCGCGTCTAAGAGAGCCAATCAGCTTGTCACTTGCTTTTAGAAGGGTTATGAATATTTTGTTTATGACAGACTGTGTGAATGTCGTGTTTACATGAAGCAAAGTGTTGGCATTCAGCATTAGACATACGACTTGTGTGTTAAAACATGAAAGGTGAACGTCAGAGGCTCCAGGTTTTACACAGGCATGCCAGAGAGCTTGTGTATAAAGCATGCAGATACCTCAAGCGTGAAGCACATAAGCATTGGAAATGAACAACATCCCAATTTGCATCGCTCGCCTTCGTTCGTGTTGATTACCAAACCTCGAAAATTAATTGGATGTAAGCTTATATATTTCCTTCCGAATCCCCTGCTGAGAATATTCTACAACACAAATTATGGAAGACTCACAATATTACGTCATATTTCGTTTTATTTAATTATAATTTCAGAATTTAAAGTCTGTAAAACCGGTATCTGTTCTGAATTGTCAATGTGATAATTATAATTACGTACTTTGCTGCTATTGATGAAATTAATTACTGACTAAAGTGACATCTGTCGGTCGACGAGACAGCTGAACCTTAGACCCGTATCTCAACCAGCCTGGTGATCTTGTCATTTGTACACCAAGCCCGGACATCGATAAATTATTGCAAATGTTAACTACTCTGTCACCTAATTCAAAAATACATAGTAGGCCTTTGAAACGTACATACTCACAATCTTTTCCGTCTTCTCTTGTGTGTGGGATGTACTTGATAAATGTGAAGTCCGCATAACGTGGCCTTACACTTATCAATAAGCCTATGAATTTACATGCATTTAAACAAGTTTCTGCCTAGGCAATGAGCAGAAAACATTATCCATAAATCACTCGACGTAAAAAAATCCATCTGTGTAATTAGTTACACATACACACATAAAGGTAAACATAAAATTACAAATTCTTTCACGAGCCAAATCCTTATATATTCCGGGACTGTACAAATAACACCATTTCCATATCTGGACGACTGTGGGACTTCCAACAGCTGAAAGATTTAAAGAAACATCGTAGATTGAATGCGTTTGTGAGAGCAGGTTGTCGATGGGGGTATTTGGGCATGATAAGGACTAAGCGACACAAAGCTTAAGAAGATATCAAGAGGAGAAGCTTCTTAATTATGAACCTAGATGTACATATTAGTTATTATGGTGATAAAATGAGGATAAGATGGTCGAGACATGTAACAAGCACAGAATGACAGTCAAAAACGTGGAGAGAAGAGACGTATTTGGAGGCATCTACAGATGGAAGGATAATATTAAAACAAAACTTAAGACGTGGGGAAGGAATGTGTAAACTGGGTTCAAATGGTTTACGATACGGGCAGGCTCTTCGATAAAATTTGGCTAGTTTGTTACTTGGATAAGCGAATAATTAATTTTAAGAACCGACTCTGCTCCGTCTAATTAATTATTAATTTATAAACTTACTTCAGTTCTGCTCACATTGGCGACGCCTTTCGTCGAAAACTTACAAATATCCTCCGTCTGTCACTAACTGACTGCGAAATTGAAAGCCGCCAGAACCTTAAAGTTCACCAAGCAAACTGCGAGTCCTTTTATACGTTTTAGCATGCACTGACGAGCAGGATTCTGCCTCTGCCTCAGTACATGCATGCTAAACACTTATATATACTCGGTAAATGGATACAAATGTGTTTCCCGTTGAATTATGCATACACAGAGCAGAGCATGCATGTCCTGCCACCCTCCCCTCCCCCTGCTCGACCAACTCGTAGGCCAGACCTACAACATGTAAATTATACAGGATCTGGTGACACGCAATTTGCTTAGACAAATAACCTATAGAATTGTCTGCGCAGAACTGAGCTCAACTTACATTAAATTGTAAGTCAGGTTTCTGAAATATCGGCCGACAAAACTTTCATTGCATCAGCGTCGACTGACTCTAAATTAGCCTACAAGTAAAATAAGAGTTTTCACAGCGACGAGTAAAAATATGGCTGTCTTTTTCGCCCTGAAGATGGAGGCAGCAAGTAAATCTCAAAGGTCGGTAAACTTCTACCAGACCACATGGCGTTAGAACCCCGAAGACAGCCTGTAAGTAACTGAAACTCTCGACAAATAAGCACACAAACAGCCAGTCATCCAAGTAATTAACAACCGCCTACCACCCAATCAATTAACCATAGTACTCAACTAATTAACAAACCTGTCCATCCTTCAACCAGTCAGTCATAGTATTTAACTAACTAACAAACCGATTAACAACCAACCAGTAAACCAGGGTACCTAATCAAATGAATAACTGATTTAATCAACCGAGTAACTGAAAAACCTAACCTAATTTAACCTAACTCAACCTAACCTAACCTAACCTAACCTAACCTAACCTAACCTAACCTAACCTAACCAACCAATCACATTATACAGGTTCATCCATTCTCTCGTTCCAATATAAACATCCTTTAGTAATGATACGTCGTCGCTACATAAGAATGACGTAATTAATTATATTGATAAAAGTTGACGAGCTGTCAAGGGCAGATTAGAAATGCAAACGTCGCGTAGCCTATGAAAGTTCTCAGTCGCACATGATATTGAGAACACGCGTAAAATTCAGATATCGTAACATTACAACCTTACGCCCTTCACATGACACACAAAGCGTTAACGAATCGTGATTTTTAGCACCTACTGTCCAGTTTTTCAGGCGTGACCTATGTTGGCTGAAGGCGCACTGGATTTGATCGAATTTACTAAGAGAGGGTAGAGATTTAGGTGGATTTTTCGTTAATCAAGTACGAGGAGTGAAAGATTCTAGATCACTCCAACATTCTCAACATTCTTCAGGCACAACGCGACCGCCATTATTATTATCAGTCTTCCCTGTCATGACTAAACTACTGGACTGTATTTTCCTACAAGGCAGAAAACTATTAATTAGTGTAAAAATTAACTACACTCAAATCACAAATAACTCTGAACTCTTATAAATGAAAAACCACCCCATACATCATTTCTATACACGCTATCATCCCCTCTGAGTATTTTTCTTTGAACCCCTGTTATTAGTTAAAAGCAAAACACGCATAATTACTCTTCGACCCCTATAAATCTTTTCCTGACCTTCAAATCATTGTAGCATAAACTCAGCCTCATGGTAGACCAACAAAATGATTCGTTTGTTAACAAAATCCACCCACCTTTATTAAAATGCTTCTCCAATCTCAAGCGTTAAATTGTTGTGTAGTGTAAGTTAAGCTGTGTTGTTGATTTGTGTTATCGAGGAAGATAAATATCTTTCTGGGGTTGTACGGGCAATAAGTCAGCTGTGGTGTCTCTCCCAAGCCAGTTTCACACTTGAACTTACTCATGCGTGTAGACACATACTAAAATCCTCGATCGACCATAAAGAAGTAAACGCCTTCAGATTTTTTAACACCGTGTCATTCAGAGCTACATCGATTTTCTTGGATGTTCATAACACGGTATTCAACTCTGTTTCAAAACGCGCCGTTGGGAAGATTCAAGAAAAATCAGGATGGAATGAGCGGGATATATCTGTCTCTGGCTAATGTTGGCGATATTAATTTATTATCCAAAATAGTAAGCAGAGAGAAGACGGAGCCTCCTGGATGTCTGCGTCTCGACACCAGATATCAGTACAAAATCACAACATAAAAATTGCTAATGAATGCTCTGAAAACGTGACGTTCTTCAAGCAAGTTAATCAGAGTCACGACAAAATTGACGCCAGTTAAGTTCGAGGAATCACTGCTACCATGAATTTAAGAAACTTTGACCTTCGCGTCTGGTTTAACACATAGGCTACAAATTTGAATATTACAATATAAAAAAAACACAATTTTGCTCGTAGTTCTGTATAGGTCTGTGTGTCGAACTTAGAAAAAAAAAATTGGTAAGTCTAAAGTGAACAGACGACTGTGAAGAACGATGTGTGTGTGTAGAATAATATGAAAAAGAAACTTAATAAAATAGGATAGGAGGATTTAGAGTGGATTCATCTGGCTCAGGATACGACCGGCAGACTCAGTTCCATAAAATGCAAGGAATTTATTCATCAAATAAGCGACTATCAGCTACTCAAGCAGGATTATTCTCCATGTGATTAATTAGCCGTCGGAATTAGGGTCCCGAAGGAATTGCTACTTGGAAACCCTTGAAGCGAATGATTAATGGTTTGCGCTGCCTTACACACGTCTTAATGTGAACAAGTCTCTCAGACAAAAGACAACATGCCAGGTCTGTGAGAGCATGTTGCAAAATAATTTTACTTGCAATGACCTGTGATCATATCACGTGACAGCCCCACCCCCGTCACAAGCACCGGACAATGTACGCCTAGAAGTAGGCATCCAGGGGCAGCAAAACCATCAAGTGTCTGCCTTTCTAATTAATCAGCACGTCACAAAACTTAATGAAGGAAACAGATCACTGATCCTAATTTGTCATGCGATAAATATTCCTAGTTTTTCTAGTGGTGCAGAGAGAGACCTCTGATGTCATGTTAACCGTGTTGGCCCGGCTAACATTTTCAATTACGGGGGTGTTTGTAGGGAGAAGAGTTGAGTTTTCTTCGGAATCGCTAACACACTTTTAAAATTCTTTAAATGTAAAAATTACACCTCAGTTCCTCGAAGTCAATTGTGAATTAGTAAATCAATAGAGATCAATCAACAGCTACTTCGTTGGCGCAAAATTGAACACTTGCCAGAAGGACGAGTAGGTATTGCCTGGGAACCTTCAGATCCGCTAAAATATCACCCCCTCCCTTCTTCCTGCTTCAAACGCTTGTAATTCACGATTGACACCGTCCACTGCGAGACGCCGATCGGGGCCAGTTGCGTGTCTGAACGCTTCGAGGTGGTTTGAGGGGGGAGAAGACCACGGGATGGCGTACTTTAACATCGTACTTCACACTTGCGCGCGCTCGAGCGGCAATTACTGAAGAATAATAGACAGGCTCTATTTCTTTCTCTCTCTTACGTACTTAACCCCGATACGTGGTGGGGGCGGGTTGAACAGAACGAGGAAGATTTTAGGGGAAGATTAGAGACTGAAAACGAAACCACACAAATGCCTCGTTGTGTGGGTACCCATTGAGACTAATAAGTACTCTTACGCATTAATGATACATGAAAAACTGTCACATGTAGCAGCTTGAAAAAATTCTCTACAGGGACGTATAACATATAATAAAAAAGAAGATTGCACATACTGAAACGTCTCTCTGATCCTTATATAATAGCCAATGTCCGTCACGTTTGACTAGGTGCGAGCCGTTCGCGCGTTGCGGGAAAAGAAATTTAAATTGAATTCTGACGGTGGCAAATGAGGCTATGTTGACACTTGTTGTGGGACATCGCGGAGTCTGCGTTCGGCGAGAATCTGGCTTCAGTCGCCGTGAAGATGCCAGCTTAGAAATACTGTAGCAGTTTCAGGAAATAATTAATCAAATTACGATCACCAAAGCAAATGCTCCTACATTATTTAAAGACATTGCAGGTTACACAACGCAAAGTAAAACGGGAATAATATTAAGAATAGTAAGAAAGTAGGGATCTGGAAGGAAGCCGTCGCCTGCTTCAAGTTATATCATCCGATTAGGCTGGATAGAGTGAACTTTAGCCAAGGCAGAAGGTAGTTCGGTCCATGTTCACAGCGTGGTGCTACCGCTACGCTAACCGGAGGAGTGACTTTTTTTGTTGAGGGCCGAGGGAGTCAGACGCTGCAGAGGACAGTGTTTATTTATTCGTGCTTGTTTAACGACGTTGTCAGTACCTCCGGCTACACAGCATCGAGTTAATATGATGTGAGACATGAGGATCTCAAGGAGGAGAATACGAAGACGGTCCTCCGGGATGCATCGCCGTGTGATCTCATCGCCCTCTGCATCAGCGTCCCGGAGGACTCTCATCTTCGGAGGGTACGACAGTTCGTAGAGTAGAAAGGACATGGATGTAAGCGGTCGTGGCTTACTTTACGGCGCTGTCCCAGCAATTTATTGGACAGAGTGAGAGAAACTAAGACAATTCTCAGACGGGATAGGATATGAACCCGGAACATCCAGAATAAGAGAAAGGGGACCGAACCTCTCAGTAATGTGTTGCTGATACCGTCAAATAGGGGATGTTTCGTCACAATATTCATGTCTTGTTTCTATTACACCCGATGTTAGCATTCCTGTGTTCCACTCGCTGCTTAACATCGCTATTTACGTTGTCTGTTGTATCAGTCACATATACTACTTTGTATCTCCTCGCTATGCATAGAATTTTATTAACATTTACATCTACAGGGACAATCTAAATGTCCTCTGTAGACTTCACCACTTGAATTTCTTATTTATCACGCCGTCTCTTTATTTCATACATTTATTTCATAAATCACCATTTAAATTATTAGAATTGGAGTCGACGACGGTCCAAAATTATTATCACAAAAAGTAAATAATTTTGTTATATTTGATTTATGTTACGGTGACTAAATCAAGGAGAATGAGATTGATGGGATACGTAGCACGTGATATATGCATATATAATTTTAATATGAAAACCCTAAGGAAGGATGTTACTTTGGAAACATATGTGTAATCAGGAGGATAATAATAAGACATAAATATCATTTAAGAATGTGCACTTCAATTACCTAGGTCGCGAATCGTTCCAGAAGCGGTAACAAACCTTCGTGCTCACTAAACCGCGAGGAATGTCTCGACTACCTAAGACCTTCTAAAGTAGGACTCTGCTTTACCCCACTGAGTTCTAAATTTACCTCACAGTAACGTCATTCACCATTATGGTCTTAATGGAAAAGGTTTATGAAACTCAGTCCCTCCCCCCCACCACCTCCTAGGTCTGTCGAAATGTCCTTCCATTGTCTGTCTGCTGAATGACTTTAAAAAATATTAAAATGTGGTAAGGATTTAGAAAACAACTGTGCTTTCGAAATGTAATGAGTGCAATTAAAAATTACTTAAAGCCTACCTAGAGCTAAACGCCTCTCTGCAACCGGCTTGCATGAACATTATCTTCTTAGCTGTGGTTCACTATAATTATTATAGTGCAGTAAGGCAGATGACTCTGACCGAGTACGAAGCCAGCACTAGGCTACGGACAGACCGACTCTTCGTACGTTCACGGAGCAAGTGAGTCGTTCTACAGAACGCGGGAACTTACAAGATTAAATCATTTTGTTTAGTTCTTTGAAACCGGCTGTAGTTAAACTGATAAAATGTTCACTGAGTTTAGTTTAATTAAATAAGAATTTTTTATAATTTATTTAACGTTTTAATGTGATTTAATGTGACTGATAATTTAGTTTGTCACATACATCAATTGTGATACTTTAATATTTTCAGGGAATATCTCGGTATATTAAAAAAACTAATTATTTGAGGTTTCCGGCCAAAATTTTCTATGCATTTTCCGTTTTTCCTCAGAGCACTATAGTGTATTCCTGTCCTTCTATTTAATAAAAATAAAAATATTCACAGACAGTTCAAATTATAAAACGATTTATCGTGCAAAATAGTCAATACCGAATGTGAAAAATGCGAGAGAAACTACTAAACAAATTACAGACCTGCGTTATGATATAATTAGTTGTTTTTTTTCATCGGACATAAAACACTTCTGCACGCATTAATGTGACCTGTGCCATTGTAAATTTGCGCTGTATAACAGCGGAAGGAAGATATTGTAGGCCATGTCTAGGCTCACCCACCAGCAGACTCCATCCTCTGCTATGAAGATAAACCATATCAGAGCGAGAAGGAGAGTCGATTACAACGTAACTGGAGTCCACTTTCCTGATACATTTATCACCCCTTCTCTTGCGTGATTAAATTAATTGCTCTGCAAATAGGGGCCATTATGTTATGATATGGCAAAACCATTACTTGTTCCCACATCCCCTAACCATTTACAGATCCCTTTTTATGTGAAAGCAGAACTGCTTCCTCGCTATAAGCGTCGCATCAAAGAAACAATGGAATTCAGGTTATAAAACAAATGAATATATCACAGCGGTTAGATATTACAGCCCCCATTTTAGTGGGTGTTTGTCTCTGACGCAAAATTCAGGCGTCGGGACGTTTTATATCAACGATTTTAACGCACTCTGGCGAGTAATTTTGCGTGAAAGCATCGCAATGCTTGGTGTTATTGTCTGTTCTGTGCATTGAATTGTACTCCGGATGAGTGACGCCATTTGTAATCCATGTCCAAGTGATCCCTTTTCCCCCCTGGGGTCTGGAAATGTGGGCTGTTCACTGCATTTATTCTCGTGTGAAGGTGTTAATGAACGAACATTTAGGCCTATGTTTTGAATAAATGGCTTGCCTTATTATGTAATTCATTCCGTACTCTCAACATATTTCATACTTTTTATAGAAATTTATTAATTTTGTTTTCACAGCTTCTTTCCCGTCACTAAATACAAAAATGTAATAAATTTAGGACACAAAGTTTTGTAATTACAGGTTAATACGGGAACTTAAATCATATATACACTATGAACAAACACAGCCTGTCAATTGCCTTATATCAGTCATTACATGAAGACAGACACAATAATTACGCAACATTTTTATAGAAACAATTAACCAGAGCCTTTATCTCGAAATAAACATAGTTCGATCCTCAACAGTGACGACATCTGCACCGGTTCGGGGAACCTAGAAGCCTCCGAACCTAAAAGCACCAGGGATCTTCCCTCAGGACACAAAGACCCACGACCGTACTGTATTGCGGGTGAACAGTAACTCCTCCAAACAATGTCAGTGTACTTAACAAATAAACGAGCGTAACAATGAAGCACGGGTCAAGGACCTCCATGTAGGTCTCTTTCCGTGGAATTTCGCTTTATTTACTACAGAATTTCCGCTGTTAATGAATCAAACACTGCGGTCAGATGATAAAAGTCACGCGTTCTTATCAAGAATTGGTGGTTCTGTAAATATATGTCACAAGTGCAATGCCAAGGTCTTTTCGGTATGTCAATGTTTGCCATCCTGCTTCATTGTCATTACGAACTTCTAGTACAATTGAGGGCTTGAGGTTCTTATGGTTGTCTTCCGGGTTGCAGCGCTGTACAGTGTGGTAGAAGTTTACCAAGATTTCAGAGGTACATGATGCCTCCATCATCAAGGCGGACTCATCGCGCTACAACCCAGAATACAGCCAAAATTCTTGCCATATTCGTCATAAACGTAAAGGAAGGAAAATTGTCTCGTGAACAGATAGAGCTTCTGTATTTTTCTACACGAAAGACCTATTTTTCTCCCAGTAAAATCACACAAAAACACAGACAAGAAACTGTTTTCTCTCTAAAGGCAGTTGAAAACAGCTGATGATTTAAGTCCCATCAACGTTTTGAGTAAATAATATCGTCTGAGTAATATTTAAGAAATCAGTTCCTATCTCAATGAGAACACAACGTAGCACGATTACGAAAATTTTGTCAACGTTATTTGGGGTGGGGGTGGGGGGTCGCTGTTTATTGTAAGAATCACACAAACTCATAAATACACTCTGTGTAAGAAATGCGAAGTTGCTGAGTCTCAGATTATACGGTACAAATACTTACCACCATCACTTAAACAATTATTAAACTACGCAGTAGATCATATTTTAATCATGGCCGCGTAAATCATCAATTCTTGTATGGATATAACTAATTAAACACATGTTATAGCCCGCATAAGTCAGCTGGATAAATGTTAATCAATCCGCTACATGTAGCTAGCATAAATTATTACAAAAACTAAGAAATACTTTTTGTTAACAGAGTAATAATCTAAATATCACACAAAAGAAACGTTAAAAAAAATATTAGAGATTCCACATTTTAATGCACGAAGGCCGTGTCACTGTTATATTTCTGTAAAAGATGACATCTCGCGGTAAAGTTGGATTTATTACAGACATGTTTACATTAATAGATTTGTCTTACACCTTTATTTTTTAAAAATAAAACTTACACCTCTCGCTTCCTGCCTGAGTTAATAACGTATTCTGTTATGTAAATTTTGTTCGTACATTCATCTGCTTGTGTAATTCATTATCACAAGAATAATACCAGCAATTTGCAAGTTTGAAGTCTTAATTTCTGTAGGCTATAATGTAATTCCAGCGTAGATATAATTATATCTTAATGAGTCGGCATCGAGATTATGCCAACGTGCACTGAACTCAGCTGAAAAGATAAGAACTAATGGCGAAGCTTGGCGAATTGTCTGTCTACTGAAGTTGCCTACATATTCATCCAGGATTTAACTTAAAGTTAAACCGAGTTTCCTGTAAAGTAAGGGTTCGCTACGCAGTGTAGCACGCACTTTCCAGTGTTCGATAATTTTGAACTACAAGTTTCAACACAAAACGGTCATCAACGGGATCACCTAAATTTCACCGGAACTACTGAACATTTTCTGTGCAAATAATAATTTTTATGTGTATTAGGCGATAAATTTTGTTGACAGTAATAATAACGTTACGAGTTGGTTATATTTAAACAACATGAAACAAGAATAAATCAACCAGGCAACCTGTGACGCAGACCTTAAATACCAAATTTAATTGAAATCGGCTCATTAATTTTAGAGATTATACATAAGGAGGGAAAGCAAATTTACAAATACACAAATAAGTAGATACGATTATTCACTAACATATTTTACTACTGCTGTATAAGGAAACGTATGGGTACGCTCAGCTAAAGATAAGAAAGTTGTATCATTAAGCAAAAGCCTTTATGGAAAAGTTCCAACATTCTTCAGCCATGTTTAACGTCTTACAGGATAATTCAGGATAAAACCAGGTTTATTGCTAAGAGTATTCATATAATGAAGCTAAGTCTCAAAAGACAATTAAAATCGCATTACATTCTCGCTCAGGCCACGTCTTCGCGCGACGTGTAATTGCTACTTCTAATCAAGCCCCATGGCAGGGTTTCGACTGCATAAGACACCGTTTCCTTTCACAACTATTCAGAAACAAGCATCATTATCTGATACTCTTCCCTTCATGCATTATCTAACCTTGTGTTTTATCATTAATGTGTTAATTCAACCTACCGTTTCTTTATCGTGGATCATCAGTGAATATTACCCGCACTATTATGGCTGATCATGTCATTACTACGTCTACG
>NW_019060160.1:686758-706022 GCF_000696155.1 Zootermopsis nevadensis | reverse complement strand
GCAATGTCAAACCACTTCTGGATCATCTGCCAAGAACGTATATGAACAGGTCCCAGTCCGAGAAAAGGATGGAAGGATCCTGTTCATATGGACCTGTCGTCAGACAGAACACTAAATAATAATAATAATAATAATATTATAATTATTAGACCTTGTATATTCACTGTTTTTACCTGATGAAGCAAATCTTGATAAAGAGCCCTCAAGAATCGATATAACAAAATTAGATTTAAATAAGACTAATTATATTCCTGACACTCCCTTGAGAATCATACTAATGTATATTATAACCTGTTAGTACCGCACCAAAAATATTCAGCATTTTCTATTGAGAATTTATTGATTTTTTTTTCTGAATTTACATCTGAATGGAATTTCTTGAATCTTCATTGTACAGCGGAAAGATTTTTTTTTATCTGTCGGTTGTTTCCGCTAACACAGCTGATCAGTGGGAAAAATTGCAAGTACAACATGGCGGACATGTTGGTTACTGAGAATCGATATGATCAAAGCTGTCATTTCATGCAATGCTATTACCGTCGATCTAATCGATCATGACATTATGAAGATTAAACTGAGATCAAGACAACGTTTTTGTTATGTTGCCAACATAATTCCTGCAAGTCAATACGCTGAATAAGAAAAACGAAGAACTATAATTGACATTTTAAATACAAAATATATCGCCTTCTTCTTATTCTGGATGCTACGAGGTGCGATCGGTGCTTCGACTTACCTATTTTAGAGATAGGTTATTGTAAATGATTACTTAGACAACGGAAGAAATCCTACAAATATGACAAATGCTATGTGAAGGTCAAACATCGCACCTGAGTGGCTGGTTGGCACTCCTGTTTCTCATTCGGATTGGTCCAGGGTTCAATTCTCTGAACGGAGACCGACTATCGTAAGCTCTTTCTGGTTTTCGATCAAATTCAGTGAAAGTAACTAAACTCAGACCATTATTTTCTCCTTCATTTGACGCTACTGACAGCGTCGTTAAATGAACCATAAACAAATATCGATATAAATGATAATCGAAGAGGCATATAATCCCTCGCGTGGGATTACAACCATCTAACCCAGTGTCAAGGATACCGCGATCGGTAAAGTTGTTTCGAATGATATAAAGTTGTAGGATTTTTGGTTTTCACGACTGTGTTTCTGATATAAGCATATATTCCTTCCAACTGTTTACAAACTTTTCGCGTTATTTCCATGCTAATTTAATACAGACACTGCAGTCAGTAATTATTATAGCTGTATTTAAAATAGATTATGTCGATTCTAATATCATTGAGAATTGCGCTTATGTAATGACGCTTACGTACAATATACAATTTTATTTAAGTTTATTCATTATTTTCAGACATGAAACATCAGGACTGGCATAATCATTGACAGACAGGGCTTACCAATTCCTGGCATGCATTCATTTATATAGACTTATTAAACGCATATAAATTGTCATACTTTCGAGACTTCGATGTAACTTTAATCGGTCTCATAGCAACGCGAGAAAAGGATTTGTTTTGGTTTTATCTTGGCAGGCGTGGACCTTTGTCGCCATGGAGACGCGTTCTATTCCCTCAAGAAACCAGGCCCCCTCGCAGTTAATGCAAGTGATGGATGGTCCGTACCATCTCTGCAACGATATTTTCGCTCTGAACCGTCAGCCGATCTACGATGTACTCTACTTCCCGCATTCAAATCCTTCCCCGTACCTAGTTATGCAAGGTTCATTCGCAATCAATTCCCACTGTGAATAGTACCTTTGGTGTGACGTCCAGAAATCCATCCATTGTCAAGTCACTCGTAAGAGGCTTTAGGCACTTGGTTTTGTCTTCTTTACTAAAAACATAAATAATGATCACTTCTAAGTCACTTTAGATGCGATCTCTGAGTCAAAATCTTGACTCCATCACGTATGGATGACCTGTTCTTAAACTAGTATCGATTATTATTAATATTACCGCTGTTTCCTGCTTTAATTTAATTAAATTAACTGTAAATGTGTTTCAATGATATTCGTGTTTGCATGTG
Source organism: Zootermopsis nevadensis (assembly GCF_000696155.1). The sequence goes on along the minus strand of NW_019060160.1, from coordinate 703,979 downwards.
CTTCTGATATCGTAAGCTCAAGTTTGGAATTATTAAACTACGAGGTTGTGGATTTTTATAAGCGGATCTTAGCAGGTACTGGGGTTTACAAGGCTGGCAAAGGCATACGTGTCAAAGTTTCGTGGCTTCATTTCTGAACGTTCGATAAAAATTTTGTGGGTAGACATGGGAAATAACAGAGAAATGTCTATGAATCACATATAATTCATACGGAAGTTATCTGAAAAAAAAAAACTTGTATCTGTGTTACAAAACATACCGAAGACTGGCTTTGTAGGCTGAGAACTGAACCTGTTTGTGTTAGTCAATGGACTCGCATTGTGAGGTCCATTTCAGGGCGGAACACAAACTGTTCCTGGATACATTTGAGGAAATACACCACCTCACTCCTAAAAGAACCGTCACTCCTCTGTTTCTTTTATAAAAATTCTGACAGCTGTTTTTATCTCATTGTTATATGATTGGTTTCCTACTCAGACCAGTTTATATTGTGAAGCTGATAGCTGCTTCAGGTATTTGATTCAACGAACATCGACTAACACATTACTTCAATCCAGCAAACCAGACAAACATACGCTTAAAATTCCTCTTAGGTAACCGACTAACCAGCTGATTAAACTAACTAACTAACTAAAGAACCGAGAAACAAAGTAACTTCATGGAGCAAAGTCCTCTATAAGTAGAATTTGAGGTTTGAGTATGTTAATGATGGCTACCTGCTGGGTTGTTGTGCCGTGTAGTCTGTTAGAAGCTTACCGACGTTTCAGAGGTCCTAATTGCCTCCATTGTCAGGGAAATCGCCCTTTAATGACGACAGGCTGTATAAAATATTCAGCATTATAACCAATAATTACGCAAAAAATTTAAATAAGTACTTATATGTAATAAAACAGGTATAAATAAAGATTATTATGAACATTTAATGATGGCATTACGAAAATGGAGGTGTAGCTATTTTTGTGTAAATACGACAACAAATATTCTACTAAAATTTGACTGAATTTATGTAACAAAAAGTTATTTTAATATTTACGTAAAATAGAAAATTAGGCGTAACTGTTATTATCTGCAGTAAATTTCAATGATACAGCGAGCATTCAGAAGACTAAATTCGAAACACACGTTTGTAACAAGACCATTGTACTTTTTGAAGCCAGAAATTTCCCATCTCAAACTGTGTGTGCCTCTACAGCAGAAATCGGATTCAAGCAGGTTTTGACGCCTTCAAAAGGAAACAAAAGAAAGACTTTTTTTTAACCTAGAGGGGGATAAGTCGTTTACGAAGTATTGACCATTGTTAACTTATATCCACTGCCCTCTAAATATCGGTTTCCTCTTCAGAACTTTACAATACCACTTAAACACCTTCAATTTTTTATTGCCAACCTCCAAGCAGTGTGAAATATACCCAGTGAGGCCGGCATCCATGTTGTTTTAGCTTCTGATTGACAGAACTATTATATATCGATGTTAACTACGCACAATAAGAATGTATAATGAAAGAGAGAAGCAGATAGAAGGGAACTGAAGAGGGCAGACAGGTTCAGTTGGTGGAAAACATGATGATAACAAGAATCATTCACAATTCTGAACGTGCCCACAAGACCGTGACGAACAGAGAGGGGCTTGTTTCATAGTGAAATAAAAAAGATTGACACCCCAAAACTTTTCTTTTTATATCTGACTTAAAACATCAATTGTTGTCGGACACGTCTCTAGTATTTTTCTCCTGTATTATTTCCATTTTTAGCTTTCTTTCTTATATACTTTTTTACAGTCGTTTGTTTTTGACTTGAATACGAATGGTCACTGATGGGAGAGAGAAACACATTTCGCTACCAGAAGATGCAGTCCTGTTTTGTTACCGTATGGCTGACATGTAGTGTGAAACGTTTTGACACACTGAATGTTTTAACAAAAGACGAACAGCACGTTAAACGGAATTTTGTGTCAGTATGAATCTATCTCCTGCCTCCAAATAAAACATTGAAGTATATGGGCACGTCTTTTGAGTTCTGCAGAACTGGACTCTGGGTTACTGAATCAACAGTCAACTATCCGCATAACAAAGAACCGGACACTTAAAACTGGTTAATAATTGAAATGTTCGTTCAGAAACAGGTATTTAAGTTGACAAGGTTCATTACACTAAGTAGATGAATCCAACTTAACATCGGCTGTACTTAGTCGCTTTTTAAACTGAAAGACGGTTTAGTTACCGTGTAGGTTTAATGCTCATTAAAATAACATTCAAGACAATGAAGAGCTGAGCATCACGACATGACATCAGGAATATATTACTTGATTGATTGCCAATTTAGGCTTCTTTCCGGACTCTGATTACCAACTACATGCCCTGGTAGATCGACATCGATAAGTTGGCTCATATCCTGACACAAGTCTCGTCGTCGTCTTACGTGAACAGCACGCTGAACGCCTTATGTGGAGGTGGCGTCCTTTCGTCCCTAAGTAAAACTCTCGGCGAACATTTGATGAACTAAATGCAGTGAAAACTCACAGTACAAAAGAAATAAAAACCCTGAAATCATATTTCTGACCAACGAACGAACTTCTCGCATACTGGTTAGTACACATACTTCGTATTCGGGAGGTCTCTGGTTCAAAATTTCAGCCACAGATCGGTTATCCTGAGGTTTTCGTTATTTTATTCAGTCCCATACAAATGTTGGGACAGTAGCTTAAAGTAAGCCACGACCGCTTCCTTTATATACCTTCTACTTCATGAAACATCCTATAATTCAATCATATACTTCCAGTCTGAGCTACCAACATTGACGTTAAATGAACTGTAGATAAATAAAAACACGTGGATCTCAACAGGTTATCGTGATTTGATGATGATCGTGACATATTCTGGAGGTATCCAGACGTCTCTTGTGATTTCCTGAGTTTTTCCAGAGAAATTCCGGGACAGTACGTAAAACGAAGGCCACGACTACATCCTTTAAAATCCTTACCCACTCAAAGATTATCGAAATCTGAATGTAAATTTCCCCCATTATAAGCGTGCATGTCTTTGCATACTTAAAGGATCCTGTTAGAATACACGATATCAAACAAGACTCTTAACAGTGATTAAACTAGTAACTGCCTGTCAGATAGAACCGATACACTCATAATTTATGGTTTCTAACAATAGCTAATTGAGATCGCCATTCTAGCCAACAGGTATTGCTAACTCATCATTCTTTGTTAGCGACAAACAGTGAATGCAAGTAATGTATTGGTTTAATCATCACATAGCATTAATTTATTAATCTAAGATGAGGTTTCGGTATTTCATCCAGCTGTAATGTCATAACAGATCATTTCATTGCTTTAGATCACTAAAGGTAAAAATGATGTAACTCAAAACCGATCACCTTAAGGTGGGCGTGGGAGACATGACAATTCATCAACATCATCAAGCACAGAGTTTGGTTTACCTTCGCTCACTTCAACCAGAGGGCAGGCAGGACCCTAACAGGACTCAGGAAAAGAACTCGAGACTTCTTAAAAATGACCAATGTAACTCGGTCCAAAATATCTGTCAGAACAAGCTTACCGGAAGAAACCACAAGTAACTGCCTTACCAAAAAAGTGAGGAGCTAGCATGTAGTTTGCTCTGACGGTCTTAAAACCATCGTTCACACAAGGCAGCTAGAATTCGAAGGTCAAAATCGGGAAGAAAATATTTTACATCTGCCATTAGAAAGTTAATAAGGCCAGAAACTCAGTTACAACCACACCTGGTCACAATTTCTGTTCCTATTACATTGCCTGGAAGATAACATCGGTGTCATGATTAAAGAAAGACTTACGAGAGGCCTCTACGTCGATGGGGGTTGAGTAGAAAAGAAAGGCTGATTGTAAACCTTGATCAAATTCCTTTCATGTGATGCAGTCATTTGGCACTCACTACAGGTTGAACTTTAAGACCCAAATAAAGAGAAATAATTCAGTTTTTATGTACAGTGACGGACTAATTAGTTATCTTAACAACGCAGATGACGTTTAAACAGCACCGTTACTTGTATTTCATGTTATTACTTCTTCTCTTTCAAATTATCCTCTTCTCTTCCTCAGATGTCATCTCCAATTTCTTCATTTTCCTCCTTCCCCCTCTATACCTCTCTCATTTATTCCACCTATTATTCACTGTCCATCTGCATGTTCTGAGTTTGAAAGTAATAATTTTAGCGTTTGGGGTCAATAACTGGAATTACTGTAGTAGGCGATTAGTTGCGTCTCATATGACATGGAGGAGATAGAACACTCTGGCACTTACATATTCATCTGTCTTGTTCAGTATGAGATACTTGACGTGTAGGCCTGAGACATGTCATAGAATTTTAAGTTTCTAACCTAAGGAATGCTAAGTCATCTCAGACCATTTGGTAGTTACAGGTTATAATTGTTAATGAACTGACATCAAACTTAATTAATGGCCATTTCAAGTTGTTAAAATATGAGATGAATAAACTGTATCTAGACTTCAGATTCATAACCTGAAGAATAAAATATAAACAAATGTCAGTGTTCTGTGACGGAAGAACAGAAACATTATAAATATATTATTCTTCCGATTAAAACGATTAGACCCTATTTAATTAATAGGATTTAACAACGACACCCTCCAGAATTCTTCCAGATATTTAAACATTTTGCATTTAATACTACACAGGTCTAACAATTATTATACAAAACAGTATTCACAAAAACCACGGCTGTTCCTTGCTTGAACATCAGACCACACGTGTTTTTATCTGTGTTTCCGTTTCATTAATTTTATTTGCTTAGATCTGCGTACTTAGTAACCTAATGAATCCGAACTGCTGAGTACTTTCATGTCATGTTCTAATGTTGTGATTTCTTCCACTATTTAGGTCCGGACATCCCAGGATTCCTGCTTCAGCCATTTCGAAAACCAAAGAGGATCCGGACAGCGTTCAGTCCGAGCCAACTTTTAAAACTTGAACACGCTTTCGAAAAGAATCACTACGTAGTGGGAGCAGAGCGGAAACAGCTAGCGCAGTCACTCAGCCTCACGGAAACTCAGGTAACTATCGTGTAACCCATAAATCACCCACGAGGAAAATTCATCGATGTTTGAATTTCTTTACAAATAGTGTATAGGAATTAAAGTTGAACTTCTAAAAAATTAACTCTTATGATGATTTGAAATGGCGAGGTCGGATAAGTCATTAAAATCCGTTACACCAAAGGTTTAATTAAATATTGTGGTCATTCTTGTGCTACACAAGGCTTCCGTGCCACCACACATTCGTCATGATGATGACGAATGAAATGTCTGCAGAAACACTAGATAATTCCCAACATTCGACGCGGCTCGACCATCAAAGTCAAACAAAGTCTCGTGTTTTCAAAGATTAAATACGCTCGCGGGCAGAGATGCGTTTCGTATTGCTGTGTTTCTCCTAGGGGCTACTTAATTTTGTCTGGACGCTATTAAGCGTGTGAGGAAATGGCCTTCTTCTGTGACAAACCACCCCCCCACTTTGCATGTCTTGATACATTCATTTGAGTCGTCTCTGGAGTAGAAATTAGGATACATTCATTTAATCGCGCGCCACAATGGCATAACATAGGCCTATCTCCTGCTTAAATCTCCCCTTATCATTCAAACAACATTCAAATTTGTTCTAAACAAAGCAAAGTACATAGTGTAAAAGGAGCAAAATTCATTATAAATACGCCTCGTGGCCATGTTGGATGGCAAAGACAAGAACGAAATATTACCCTTCATTGTAATGGCACCCCCTGTGGAGATGGCAGTTACTTTTTACGTCTGTTCAAGTAGGCCTGTCTGGACCCCCCCTCCCCTGTGTTTGAATTCAAACTATGTCAGCTTACGAAACGTTCTTACATATCGTGTTAGAAATTCAAATGCTACCCCCTGATTTCACCACCCCGGCACCTCGCATGCTGGAGTTTAAACAAATAGTTCCTCCCCTTGTTCGAGGTGGTAGTGTTTCATAAGTGTGACGTACTCACAAAGCAGAAGGAAATCTGATAATTTTGAACACAAAGGCAAAATAATCAAGAAGACAAGGGAGGCAGCTTAACGTACGTACTGAGAATCGACAGTCAGGTCGATAAAACAGCTGTACTCTTGTAACCGATCACAAAATATTACCCTAATAGTCAAATTTCAACGACCAATGTACAATGATTTCTGTAGTTAGAAAACCGTGCCTGAATAAATGTTCTACCGTCTGAGTACTTAATCGCCTAAATTACTGAGCGAATTTTGATTAAATTTTGTATTCTCAGGTGTGTGTTATATGTTGCAATTCGAAATTTAAAAATGAGAAATGCATTCTGTAGGCAAAATGCTGGAGTTATCGAATAATAAAGAATGCCTAGGTGGTATGTTGTGGATACTAACGTGTTTTGAAGAATTAAAATCAAAGAGAGGAAGTTACTACGAAGAATCTGCTCTCATTTTCCCTGAAGTTCTTTCAAAAATGATTTTCTTCATGAACAATCTGGTAGGGACTTATCACAGGCAGATAACAGGTTAAACTTGTTATAAATTACAGAGAATAAGATAATCATAACATACAAGTAATTGGGTACTTTCTAAAATAAAATTACTGGAATAAATTAATAGTTAACTAAAGACGTATAAGATATCTTACAAACACTAATCATGATGGTTGCTAAGCATAATTAAAGGATACTAAGCCCTCTTAAAAGTATGAGGTAACACAATGTAAAGTTATATTCAGAAATCTAAATTAAAACACGATCTCTTATCACTGATCCTGAATCCATTTTTTATAATTAAGAATAATTAGCCTCGAAAAAAGTTGATCATTATTAAAAACTTCAGCTAATGACAGTTAAATCAATTTCCTTTAAATTTCCTGATATGGAAACATTATGTAAGGGCAATTTTGCGTACGAAACTGAATTATATGCTTCAAACACTGTAAGTTTGGTAATTTTACTACTGAAAGATTTCAAATTAAGAAAGCCATGCGAAAGTTACGTATTAGATTTCTTCCGAATAAAAATATAGACCAGTACAAGAAAAGTCAGCATTCTAAATTACCAACCTGTTAAAAAGACGGTATTGTAGGTAGGATTATGTGGCATGAGTGAGACAAGAAACACACACAAAATTGTTATCGGAAACCTTCAACAGAAGAGACCGCTTGGAGATAATAGCATTGGATTAATCTGGCTGAAGACGGAATCAAATGTCAGACTCTTAAACATGGCAATAAACCACCAAGTTACATTGTTTGAGTATCTCCAGGATTTCGTAGTATTTTTTCCTTCCTCACATCATAAGTTAATTTGTCTCCAATGTATTTGAAAAGCACATGTTATCACGGCTGTGATTACAAAGATGGCTGTCTTCTGGGCTGTTGCGGGATGTATAGAAATTTATCGACGTTTCAGAGGTGCTGGCTGCCTCCATCAGGGCGATGATCGACAGCTTTGTTGATGAAGACATCAAGCACCTCTGAAAGTCGGTATACTTTTACCAGACTACACGGTGAAACAACCTAGAAGACAGCCATCTTGGTGTTCACAGTTTCAAAACATGCTTCAGTCTTCCGTCATGCGACCTTAAGCCGATCCAAACCTCAGTCTCCACAAAAGCTTCCACATCTCGCTGAAATTCAATTCTGGAATAACAGAAGTTGAATTTTGATACGTGATATTAAGGCCATTATTAAGTCCTATAGGATAATCCGCTTAAGAATACATTTCTTTTCACGCTGTGCGGAATGTGAATCCGCTGGTAGTCCATCTGTTCTCCGAAGAAAGATGGATACTCAAGGGATCAAATTACAGAGTTGTTCACGACTAAATTCACCCACAGATGAGATGTCACGTAGAAAGTTAGTTAAGGGATGCTGTATTCCGTTTTAGTAGAATTTCAGGTTTCCACGGCGGCTACTAAAAAGATGGCTGTCTTCTGAATCGTAACGTCGCGTAGCTGGTAGAAGTTTACCGACCTCCCAGAGGTCCTTAAGCCACTCATCGTCCTTGTTCTTATTCAGTGCCGTGTCTTGAACACTTGTGCCATATTTTGGAAAAAACGCATTCACTGTCTTAGTCTGAATTAAATTTGTTTAGGCATGTAATCCACAGTTTCGGGGAGGTGCGTTGTCTGGTTGGACAAACAGATTAACAGGCAACAGTTTAAACTTTTTCAATGGTTGATTGTTATGCTAGGGCATTCTAGGGTCAGTTTATTCATCTGGTATTAGTCTTGCGAACATCCGTATTCTATTACGCACTTACGGCTTCATTTTTGTATACACTAAAACGAGTACGTTCAAAGAAGCAACCGAGTTCACGAGCAGTCATTTTCCTCACCGTCACCACGTTCGGGCCGACTCTGGGGCTCTCCCAGTCTCCCATCCGTCCATACGAACTGACCGTTTCCTCGCATTTAAACCGGCATAGAAACATGAATTTTGCAATTAATATTCTGGTACTGCTGTTGATCTAAGGGGAACAAGATGATTCTCATCTAGGATACTGTGATGTTTAGTCTGGTAGAAATTTATCGACGTTTCGGAGGTGGTTGCTGCCTCAATCATTAGGACATTCGTCGAATACGAAGCGCAACATCACACAATACAGACATCTTCATATAAAAAAACTACACTCGCTTACATTATAATGATGCTAATGATAATGATGATAATGCTAGAAACGGCAAGACAGGCAGCTTCCCTTTTAATCTCTGATTGGTCGGTCTCAGTGGTACAGGAAAGGTTCAGGATGGCATATAAATTTCTACCCCATCTTTCTCTCCATGCTTTCAGCCCCTAATCCCAACCCTCGTTCGCTGTATTAATCCCCTTAGCTCACAAAAAGAACCCATAACGACAAAGCCTTTTCATTAAGATCCACCCCTTTTAACTACCCCCCTCTTCTGACTGCAGATAGGGGCACAGATGAATAGACCAAGAGATTGGGGTGGAGTGGGGTTTTGTGGTAACAATGGCTTGAATGGATGTTGATGGCAGTGAGTTTGGACCAATCAGGGCTCTTAATGGGAAAAGACGTCTCACTCTTTGATGCTTACCAATCATAATACCGGGTTTGCTATGACGTAGTAATGGAGTGGATGTGTTAAGCAAAGACAGCTACTGGTAATTGAGTGCACGGCGGATGCTGGGCACGGTATGTACCAGTTTCCAGCAAAAACAATGTCGGAGGGGAGGTTGATAGATGGGCCAAATGTTCTGCGTTCGATCGTCATAACGAACAGTTGGGAGTTTGTGTCCCACTGGGGACTTTCATATTAGTGTGCGCTGTGTTTCGGAATAATAGACTAATAATAGACTCTCTTCCTCTGGAACCTATAAAATAATTTCCATAACTGCATTAAACGTCTCCAACTACTGAAGAAAATGTAGAATCAACTGCACAGACTGACAGCACGTAGTCTCAAAATGTAATTAAAGTGTTTATTTCATTTAAATCAATTCAGCAAACCACGCATGTAACATTATACAGATTTTGACAGACCGAGAACTACACGGTGGATAGAAATTTATAACCAAAACACGCCAATGCAGTAGCAATATACAAAAAACAATAATTTTTCTCCCCTCAAATTAGACTCTTATGCCAAGGAAAATTTTGTCGACGTAGTCTATATGACCGCCACGGTGGTCTAGCGGTTAGAACGCTGGCCTTGTAATCCTGGGGTCCCGGGTTCGATTCCCGGCGGTGCCCGAATTTATAACTTGTGTTGGGCAAGGCCGTGGTCCAGGTATCACGGAGTTTTCCTCCGGGGCTTCCCCGGTTTCTCCGTGGCATCCCAACAATTACTCCATTCACACACAGAAGAAGGCAATGGCAAACGACTTCTGGATCATCTGCCAAGAACGTATATGAACAGGTCCCAGTCCGAGAAAAGGATGGAAGGATCCTGTTCATGTGGACCTGTCGTCAGACAGAACACTAAATAAAATAGTCTATATGATCTAGGAATGCTCAGAATGCGACCGATCTGATTTCGGGAGCTCTTCTACAATGAATTTTAGACTTACGTGATTTTCCCTAATTTTACTGTAGACCGAAACATTCATCATCATTACATTATTTATCGTTTGTCTCCACATACAACAGGGCACTATAAAATGAATAATTTGGGTTGAGAGTTGCGTGTGAAATGCTCGATTTTTTCTGAACTCCATACGATCTTTACATTAAACTGGCCCAAATTAAGAGTATGATTTTTAAACGTACTGTACCCAAGCCGATTTCAAGCGTTAGAATTTCCAAACAGGCTGTAGGTGTAAAACCCTCTCTCTCATCGTTGATTCCCTATTTACTCTATGAGGGGCTCAGGAATATAATAAAAACGGACGATCAGAAAATCCCCACAAAAGCAAAACGAATAATTAATAATTTCCCATTTCGCGAGATATTTACCCCATAAAATTGTTTCTACCTATATAGCAACGCAGTAAAAAGACTCAATTTTCAAACAGCGGATCACAACCTTTGATTATATCTGCGCTAAAAAACACATCGGTTGAACGGTGCTCGTCTGTGTGCGATCATGGAGGGCGGCTTAGGGTAACAGATGAGATACGACGAGCGACGGACGTGGGATTGAAAAATAATATTGATACAGCTCTCTGGAGGTGGGATAAGGAGGGCTGGATGAGAGGAGGAAGGGGGTTGAGATGATGGCAATTTCAGAAGGATAAACGTGATATAGGGAGGTTACTGGATCCATCGCTAGGTGGCAGCCAGGCACCATATCGCTGTAGAAAATGGCAAAGAAAATCCACGAACAAACACGAAGCACAGGACTGTTCAAAGTTAGCTGGATGTAGGTTAGGTTAGGTTAGGAAGGCTGTGGATCCACACGCAGCACTTAGAGGCGTATGTCTGCATTATTCAAAATAAAATGTGGTGTTCTAAAAAAAATTCAGAAGATTGGTTGATTAAACAGTTCGAGGAAATTGACGACATCGATACAGAATCATTAGATTAACACGTAGTTTGAGCCCCTACGTAGTCGTTTACTATTTTTGTAAGGACATGATCCATTATATTAGCCGATTTGTGGGTAGTGGTTTAAAGAATGGAATATGCCATGTGGTAGGTCGTGAAGAATTACGTAAAAGATTATTGGAATTTTATTTAACATGATCTAAAGGATAATAGTACTGGTAGAACGTTCAAATTTAAAGGACGATGCAGTGACTCATAACGTCATAATCATTTTGTATTTATAAGGAATAAGAGGTTTCAACGTCATAATCATTTTGTATTTATAAGAAATAAGAGGGTTTTTTTTTCTTTTGTGATATGAAATTTGTATGGGTTAAGAAAGTATAAACAAGTTGCACTGTTTATAAATGTGAAAAGTGAGTAAGCACGGTTTTAAGCTTGGTTCTTACCAAATATTACAAACGCTGTAAAATTGTATTTGAGAAAATTGACAAGACATGTTACTGGCATGGGCAAGCTGAAACATGTAGTCTATACACAATTTTAGTAGGAAAAATTAAAAAGAAGAGATCATCTGAAAAGCCAAGTTTTAACTTGAAGAATGCGACAGTCCCCTTATATAAATTAATAATAGTCTTTCGGTGAGCGATGTTAACAGACGGGGATCGTATCCGAATTAAGAAGCGAGCATTCGAAGGAGAACATAACCGCTGACACGTGTTACACGGAAACATTATTACGTTCTAAATATCTTTCCTCAAAATAAAATACTTTAAAACAGAAAACATAACAAAATACTAATCTCAATTTTGCCTCCGCTGCAAAGGAGCCTATTGTTTGGTGTACTACACTTCCGATATCGTATGCTGTCACTTTATTTACATAACAGTTTCATATAACTGATCTACATAATTAATATTCGTTTATAAGAGACTTAAAGTTAGTATATAACAATTAAATTCAGATTAAATTCCATGACAAGAAAACAGATAAATAATAATAATTAATTTAACAATCCATTCCATTAAAACAGAATTGATACGAAAATGATTTACTTAAATACTTCCAAAATCTAACATAAACTGCCGATAATATCCGATTTTCACTTCACGTTTACATAATACAGAACCCCCACATTATGTAACGACAAACATGAATCGGCCGGTAAAGTGATGACGTAGCATACAAATTGAAGTTACATGTAGACAAGAGAATTACGTGAAGAGGGGACCGCTGATTTAACCGTTACATGGTTTAGGTTCCCAACCACACAAACACAGCCTGAAAGCAGATAATTTAATTCTGTCAAGCGAACTCAATATGATCACGTGTAGCCAGACACGTTTATTACAGCCAATATTTTAAGACCATTTTAAAACTACATTCACGTACAATGTATTATGTACATACATCGAGGCAAAAATTGTTTCGTGCTATATAGTATGATGAGATGATTAGCTGTTTCAATCAGGCGAGGAGCGGATAAGCTTCAGCTGCAAGTCCAGAGTAAATCAAGTTTATATTTGGCCTAGGATGTCTCGCTGAGGACACACGGAGCGCGCAAAGCAAAGCGAAGCTGGCAACAAACATTCCACGTTACTTGTCCTTCATTGTCTGAGGTTACCTTAGCAACGGATTGTCTCTGGTGACCAGTTTCTGACATCAGAAACTGTAATCCCTAATTTTGTCTAGTGGGCGCCACAGGGAAGGAAACTTCTTCAATTCTTACGTGAAGACAGACAAAGATCCAGCCTCCGAAAGGCAGTCAATTTCAGAACTGGTATTTTTAATTGTTATGAGTGGTGTCATTTGAACTACAGACAACTGATAATGTACAAATTTAGTATACTAGGGCAGAACGCTCCTTTCGGAGCTCCTCGGAGGGGTTGGTCAAGTTTTTGAAAAGCAACCAACCCCTTCGGGGGGGTTGGTTGCGTTTTAAAATCTTGAGTAAGACACTAAACTCGGCATTGTTGTGTTCCACAACAATTCCGAGTTTGTTTATAGTTGATATTGTTGATGACGTAATTTATTGACAACAATGTCGAGTAAACAAATATCTGTTGACATTGTTGATGACGTCATTTTTTGATTTTTGATTCTTTGTTGTGAAGCGTTATTTGTTGACATTGTTGATTGATGACGTAATTTATTGACGACGACGAAAACACAAATTTTTATAATATAACAAAACTACGAACAAAATGTTACAATAATTTTCTTTCTTGTTTCACCTGAGTCACAGTGGTCACTATAAAACCATCTGAGAACTTCAAGAAACAGGCTCGGTTTCTTATTCTTATTCTTCTTTTAGCTCTTATTGCTTAGATCGTCTGGCCTTGTTAATTTCAAAATTAATAACGAAATAACTAATCCTTTAAGAATAGGTCAGGACTTCCTGGAAATAAATTTTATCCGATCACATGACGTCTACTTACACGGGACAACAAAGATAAAATACATTTATTCATGAATCGAGTGGGATTTGAATCCAGGATGTAAATGTTCCAGCGTTCAAGACCCAAACCCCAGACTGCACTTTCAATGCAATCAGCAGACTACTTACTAAGACACTAATAGTAGCTTAGTTGATTAATATATTCCCGTCTTTTACGGGAAATAAATGTTCATTTGCTTGTCCACAATCTGCCAGCGCATCCTACAATTTCAGTTAATTACTGTTAGTTTTATTAAATCGATAAAAATGAGGTGTTTTGGAAGTGACATTCGTACGGTAGTTTATAGTCTGAAAGACTGGAAGGGAACGGACAACCTGGAAAGCTACGTGTAGTTGGTAAGAAATTAAAGCAAGCACAGATAAGTGTTCCGGAGATTCAGCATCGTTCACTGCGGTGCGCAGAAACGTGTCATCAGGTACCCGTAACTGATGTCCGATTTTAATAAAAAAAATTAATGGGAGTATAAATGTTAGTAAAACTATCCAGTATCAAATTTCATTAAATCACGTTCAGCCGTTCAAAAGTTCTGTCAAAGTCACATAAAAGGTATAAACGGACGGAGCCTATTTAATAGACGCTCAGTGGCGTTGCAAACGCACCTAAATGGAGTTTAGAAAAATAGGATGTAAGTGTGTGGATGCCTAACGACGGATTTTGAGAGGACGATGACAAACTTTGGGGGTTCATAAAAGCAGGGAATTTCTAGACCATCTGAGTAACTATGACGCTTTTAAGAAATACCCGAAGCCACTGAGTTACGTTTAGTCGCTGGAAGATTCTACGGAACAAGAAATCAATCGATTGTGTACCCTCCATTACAACACAGCTATCTTTACACTCATCCCTTAACACTACACTGTCAGAAACCTATAAACGCGTGTTACAAGTATCAACCCCTCACCCCTGTCTTAACAGCCACTCTCAGTTCGTTTTTCCACCAGTAGCAAATTTTGAAAAGTCTCTGCCTTTACAATAGATTTCCGCTATTTCGGATCAGGAAACAGCCCATTTATTATTATATTCTTCCTCCTTTCTCTAGCGACATTCTGTATAAAAAACACAGCAATTTGGCACAGTGACAGAGGAGAAAAATGTCCATTATAGAATAACTGCCATCTTGGATTTTTATTACATTCTGGTGTAGTTGTGTACATGAGATGTGTTCTGATGTGCGATTTCCGCTTCTGTTAACTTTCTGCGTGCGTTAAGAAGATATTTCTGCTGACTTACTGTGGTGTTATGGGGTAAAACGTTTGCTCTCTCTTCAGACATTCTGGACAATGGTGTTCTGCCTCGTTTAACGCATTTTAGACTTCATTTGTTGTCTTATATTTTTGGTCTGAAGGGAGAAAGGGGGGTTTTATCCTTACAAAACGAACAATCAAGAACTTTACTACAGATGACGTCCACGTGATAATTCCGGGTCGTTAGTGTAGTGACGAGGGAGCGACTGATTCGTTGTCACGAAAACGTTGAGGTTGATTAAGTCTCCGAAAAAAATAATTAAACTACCTTTACTCCGCGACCAGCCAAATATTCGGGAGGTCTCGAGTTTAAACGTAGCCCCTAGACAAGCTATCCTGAGCTTTCTGGTGGTATTCCTCAGCTCCTCCAGCCAATGGCGAAACAATACCTTACATTAGACCACGCTCGCTTCCTTCCACGTATGTTCCAATTCATTATTTATTAATCATCCTTAAAATAGTTAATACTGTTAGACATATCAGGCTTATTAATACTATCAGTACTATTAACGTGGAGCATTTTGTAACATGTTCGTTTCCACGGCGAAAAGTTGTTGGTCTCCCTCTCAACTCCCAAGTTCGAGGACCGCACCTTGTCCACTGCCCGGTGGTTGTTGTTGAATATATTTGTAACTAACCTCCATGTCTCGAGTCTTTCGCCTCAATCCGCAATCATAAGATGACTATTATTATTATTATTATTCCATATATTCACCATTTTACAGGGTACTTACTTCTATGTAACCGAGACAAACCTTGCTCCTAAGGTACGTAGTGCATCAGCTATTTTCGAAATACATTTTGTTCTTTGATACGTGTTACGTGTATTATGTAGTTTTATTGTGAGGGATGTCTATATATTTTACGACAGCGGCTTTCGAATGATATGTGAAGATCCTAAAATTGTAGTTTTCTGTATTTCGTCCCGAATGTTGGCCAAATATTTTCTGAGTGACTTGGAGACAGTTCCAGTTGCTCCTATAATTATTGGAATTATCTTTGCTTTCATTTCCACATTCGCTGTTTATTATTATTATAAATGAACTAAATTATTATTATGCAACACACTCTATGTCACGAATAAGATGGTAAAAATATATGAAGGATCCTTATATTAATACGTAAATATCACAGGGAGCTGAACTGAATTTCTGGCCAACTATTGTTTGCTCACTTCTGATGTACATAGCACGTAGGCTAACTGCGTTAGTTTAATCGTACGCATACTAAACAACAAGACGCACTACAGCCATTTCTCTTACGAACTTTCTTCTGTATGGTAAAATAAGAAGGAATCAGAATCATTCGGCCAATGACAGTAGCGATGCAAAAACGGAAACGGATTTCATATTTCTGATGTTTAATCGTTTGTAAACTGCGCACTGCGTCGCGTCCTCTTGGTTTATTGAATAAAGGACGCTCGAAAAGTGAGACGCCAAGAACACTGTACCCAGCCTTCACACAAAAGTCTAAATCTCTCGCGTTCTCCTTCTTTATTCCTGTAGTTAGAAACGCCATTCAAATCTGTGCATCATTTTTCAACAGGAAATAAGTAACGTGACCTACAAAACCTGCAAATTTATAGATGGTTATAATATACTTTCTTTCACTGTCGATTATTATTTGTGGTATTGTCAAGTAAAGGTAGTACCACGATTATTCTCAAATATCTTGATTTGGATGTAGGCCGCACGGTTTCTAAGTTCGAGGCTATAAAATATAAAAGTGGCAACGTGACATCTCTGCTAATAATAAGGGGTATTATTTCCTTCAGTTTCGCATAAGACTGAAATGCGTTTTACCTCTCACGAAAGAGGGAATTCTGCATTACTCCAGTCAAAAATAAAAAAACCGTGTTGAAGCTTCGGGTCCATAACTGACGGATAACGTCATGACCAACTGAGCTACCCTGCTTAGACGCAACAGAGAAGTTTCATGAGATGGACGGGACACGTAGAACGACTGGAAAAGGCAACAAATTCGTGTAAAATTTCGATTTATACAACTTGAAAGGAAGATAAGATTTCAGAATCTAGGCTCAAAAGAGAGGGCAAGATGATGTTGAAGAAACAGACTATAAGGTTGCGGTCTAATTAATCCGGTGAGATTTGAGATTCTCACGGCTTCGAGTGTGAAGATACATGTCGTCTTGGATGTAGCACCGTGATGATGGAATAGTAAGCTCATCTGAAACGTCGGTTAGCTTCTACCGAGACTACACGATACTTTTGCCTTATGATATTGTAATCTTATGAGTAGTTTTATTTTGTGTGATTTGTGTCTTATTGTTTTGTTGTGTCTCATTGTTTTGTTCTGTCTCATTGTTTTGTTTGTCTTATTTTTTGTTCTGTCTCATTGTTTTGTTGTGTCTTATTTTTTGTTCTGTCTCATTGTTTTGTTGTGTCTTATTTTTTGTTCTGTCTCATTGTTTTGTTGTGTCTTATTTTTTGTTCTGTCTCATTGTTTTGTTGTGTCTTATTTTTTGTTCT
Source organism: Zootermopsis nevadensis (assembly GCF_000696155.1). The sequence continues at coordinate 686,822 of NW_019060160.1, read as the reverse complement.
GTCTCATTGTTTTGTTGTGTCTTATTTTTTGTTCTGTCTCATTGTTTTGTTGTGTCTTATTTTT
>NW_019060160.1:673115-686414 GCF_000696155.1 Zootermopsis nevadensis | reverse complement strand
TTTGTTGTGTCTCATTGTTTTGTTGTGTCTCATTGTTTGTTGTGTCTCATTGTTTTGTTGTGTCTTATTGTAGCACCACTGCCACCGGATAAAAACCCATTTGCAGTTAATAATAAATAAATAAATAAATAAATAACGTCCCAGAAGACAGTCATCTTCATTTTTATTTATACGGATGAGGACGGACAGCGATCAGTGACGGGGTCTTGCGAATAAGGAAAGAATCGAGGAATTCATTGTTCGGTGGAGAATTCCTTGCTCCATGGAGTCGATTAATATAAAGCGAATGCGTTTGTCTGTGTTCGCAGGTAAAAGTGTGGTTCCAGAACAGGCGAACCAAGCACAAGCGAATGCAGCAAGAGGAGGAGGCCAAGGTCCAGCAAGCGGCTGCTGCAAGCAACAAGAACAGTCATCACGTCACGAAGTGGAAGCAGGAGACTCAGGGACAAGGGACGGACGAGAATAGTCGGCAGCAGTACAGCAGCAGGGACAATCACGGGCACCACCAGGACGTCAGGGACGCTGACAGTTGCAGCTCAGGTTCCGAGACCTGAGTGTTCACACGCCTCCCTGAAGCCCTGTCTCAGGCAGCGAGGAAAGTGTGGACAGACACCCTATAGCTATCAGCAAGGTCTCTTGTCAGGGGTTACAGCCAAATATTACCAACTGTTGGTGTAAACTGTTACAAAGTGGAGGACAGATTTAAGAAATGCATTAGTCAAAAACATATTGATTTTTTTTGATGGGGGGGATAGGAAAAGATATTGTGCTCTTTATGAACGGATTAAGATAGTAAAATGTTTTACGAACTACGAAGGTGGCACAGTAAATGAAGTGTATGAGAATTTAATTTCTTCTGAGAGGAAAAAGTCAGACACCTTATGTTCTGGACTGTTATAGTCACTAGGGATTTTAAACAGTCTATACGACGCGATTTAGTTCAGGTAGTAGCATTATGAAAATATTATGTACAAAGTCCTTCTATCTATATATGTAGTTAAAACACGATTTAAAATAGGAACGGTTTCAATGACAATTTAACACATTCAGAAATTGTGCTGACTGATGAAGTCTCACATAATGCGACTATTCTGAACACTCAGAAACGTTAAACGTAACTGTACAGAATATTCTGAAATGACATACTGAAGGACAGCAAGAATTGAAATAAAATACTCTTTGACTCTTAAGAGTTAAGAGCAATTAAGATTAAGAATTGTCGATAACGATAGACAAATATATTAGCGAAAGTGAGAAATCTTTACAAATTTTACATAGAATTAAAAACAGCTATTCAAAATATACTTTCGCATTATTAAAAAAATTCCTTCCCGACTTAGTTATTTTATAAATATCTAGATTTCAACTGCATGTGAGAGAATTTAGAAATGCGGACTGTAAGAACGTACCAAATGTCGTATAACAAAATATTCACATAGAGTTTTTACATATGTCTGTATAACGTGGATTCTGAACAAAGGACAAATTCATGTGTTTTTTTTAAAATATAAAAGTACAAGTAGCTGACATATACAATATTTTCAGTTCAATTACACGAAAAAATCCCGTAATTTCTCTGTTTAACATAAATTCTTATTCAGGTATGATACGTTCAAGACATGGAATAATAATGTAAACCCACTTAAAATACGAAACGCTTAAAGATAAAATCACATTAGAATAATTTGCAAAGGAAATAAAATACTGCAAATGGAGGTATAAACGTTGTTCAAGTTCAAACAAGCTGTCAGAAAAATATGTTCCGGAAACGAAGTGTACCAATATCTCAAATAAAAGCCAAAATTTATATGGCTAATAACATAATTCAGAACGAGCTGTGTATTTATAAATAAAATATATCATTTAATTTATTATGGCGGCAATAACATGACATAGATACACTGTCAGAGAAGGAATTCTCTCTGTTTTGCCATATGCACACTTAATTCTAATTCAAACTAAAACACAAACAAAGAATTAGATAATACTAGAAATGCAATCTAATCTCGTGCCAAAAGTACCTTCATACTTTAAAAAAAACACCTAGTTTACATTCTTGTCTTTTCTTCTTTTAAGAGACTGATTGATTATTCTTGCGTAAATTAATTTCACCAACATGAAATTCAACATAAAGCAAAGTTATAATCACGATACTACTGGTATTAACAATATCACAACCCAGAACAACATCGTCGTTTATTAATTATTTCAGACAACATGAAACATGATTCGATGACATTACATTTTTCGTAGAATTTACACACCTTCGTAAGAAAAATACCTTCAACTCAATTATCAGGTTATGAGATTGTGATTCTCGTTGTGGGGGTGAAGTACGTTCGTAATGAACATTGATATTCACCTGCAAATACAGACACGGCGTCACAATCCAGTAATCACAATCGTCATATTCGCAGACGCGACAGCAACAAATCCCAATTATTACCAATACTTAATCTTAAGAGAACTCCTAACATTAAGCAATTTCTCAAGAGGCCCATCTTCTTATTTAATTTAAAAATAATAAGTATCGCATAGACGCAAGTTGAACATTTTTATCGGTATTGATTATTAATTTAACGAGCAACCAGCCATAAACTAACCTTTGATTCTTTTTAAAAAGCTACTAAAACTTGTTCGTTTGAATTTAAGATAGATTCAATCAGTCTCAAAAGAAACAATGCCAGCTCTTGTGTCAATATTTATTATGTAATGTGTTTAATACTGTATGTTTGAACTTCGAGTTTCCTTGAACGTATGAATATAATAATAATAATAATAAAAATCTTGGCCGGTGATATATTTTATTTCGCTTTAAATTTATGAATAGTTTACGTATTTTTTAAAATAAAAATGTATGTGTGATATTGTCACGTGATAATTGTATATACGTTTTATTATTACCTTCAAGCTATCTTTGTATAATTCAAAATTATTCTCGTTAGGTCAATTCCAGTAATGACACAAAATGTCCTCGTGTAAAATATTTATTTAATGTTTAATCTTAAGTCATATGCCTACTCAACTCTTTCTGAAAACTGGAAATTTAAAACAGCATCCGTGAAGATAGCAAATGTCTTTGTTGTTTGAAACTTCATATCATTCTAAAGTTCTCTGATGTTGGTGAATTAGCACTGTTATGATTCTTTGGTAAGACATTATCCATTGTCTCATTCTTTTATTAAACAATAATTTTGTGGGTAATGGGTTATGAAAGTATCCTACCTAAGTATAAAAATATATTTCTTGCCATTTTACGACGAACGTACGATATAAAAGTACAATAAAAATATGAAATCTTGATGAAAAGTTAAATGTACAGAATTTTTTTCCCAAATATAAATTATTTCCGTTACTAACCATAAAAATTTCAATTTTATTCGAAATTTACTTCAGACAAAAAAGCTTAAAGAAGAAGGCAAGAGTGATTATAACAAAAACGACTACAATAAAAATAGTTAAGATCTTTATTTATTTTTAATAAAATTTTAACGGAGAATACTCACAAAAATCGAGCACGTTGATTGAAAATTTCAATTTAATTATCCCAAATCAGTATCTAAATTATCAATAACTTTGTGATTTGAAATTAAATTTGTATGTAATTATCGCAAAGGTGTATTTAAGGGTTGACACGCTGTGTAATGTTTCATATATTCAACCTTACATTGAACTAGTGATAAAAACTTTATGTAAATATTGTATACACACACCCATACTGAACAGTCACAAATACTTCATGTGTCAAACTATGTAAATATGTGCAAGTCTTTTAAATCAGAAGCATAAAATTATATAATGACTGGTCACGGCAAGTGTGTTGTTATTGCCAACATAAAAACTAAATAGAAACACGAGCCTCTGGCAAATAATTAAACAATTTACTTAAAAAGTGCTTATTTATTATATTATATTATTGTATTAATTACAGACGTTCATGTGTAGAAGAAGATTGTCCTATACAATTTGTATCATAATGCGATGTGTGTTTTATCTTAAACGATTGTGACATAATCTCGACGTCATTCTGTTGTCATTGAACCCAGAGTGAACAGGGTCTCGGAAGGATGCTACTTTTAAAAGTTCCATTATTTTCTTTAAACGGCGAATCCTACAAAAATATGTCAAAAAGTCTGACTGCTCTTTCAAATAAATTTTGAATTTCCAAGAGTGTGATGTGTAATTTCTTTAAACCTGTACCTTGGTTTCTCAACCTCCAGATTCAATACGATTCACCATGCACTAGTTTTATTAATATGAACTTAGGAGAAACGTTACTGATACGCAAAAATACGTACTCAGGACTTTTAACTATGTGTAGTCTACATTTAGAAATTAGATCTAATTTTATAACTTCTGGGCATTTCTCGTGCATTTCACAAATAAAACGATCAATAAACACTGAATGATTCTCACTTATACTTAAATTCTGGTTTAGAAACTTAAGAAAGTAACAACACCCATCTTTCCCATTGCGTCTTAACAGATCGTGCATTATGCAGTGTAGTGACTTCAGAGGTGCCAAACGTTTAAGTCTGCAAAGATTTTCTGAAAGCTTCATTCCTGAGTTGAGAGTAAAGGAAGTTGTTGTTTTTTCAATCTTGTTTGAGCAGCAGGCCAGCTTAATGGCAGACTAATTTTATATCAGAACACCGTCGGAAAGCCATTTCTTTTAGAAATTTACACTTATTAGTTAACGTATAGTCAACTTTATTTCCCTCTTGCGAAATTGGTGTGGCTTGCGTTAAAAGTTTACTTCAGTGTTCCGTCTAGAATATAAATTAATTCAAAAGTAATATCCCTTGAGGAGTATAATAAAACGGTGAATTTAACAGCATCGATTGCCAAACCAAGGCCAGTGAGCCAGGATTGGCACGGCAGGTGTGAAAGTACGTCTATTGTAAACGCAGTAAAGAAGACTAGAAACTGGAGTTTCATTTGGTCGGGCGAGGTGGCGTAAGGATTTCGTGTTACTTAGCACCAAATATGTCATGAGAAATAGAACTATCACACTAGACAAAGGCTGTGGCTTTCGTAAAAGCAGGTCTACAGATGAAAAGATCAATTTATCTCATTCTTTATTTAAAACATCACAGCGTTAAATGTCGTTTGTAATCAGACACTATGATACGTCTTTTCATGTCAAATTCCCAGCCTCCTATTGAATTATATGTTTCAATACCGTCTTTATACCGAACGACTATCAAACTTTATCCGGAGACACGTTAATTCAACCCACAACCCACACACAACATCTTCAAGACCAGTATAAATATTATTTTCCCCTCCATGCCTATTTCTGCAAAGTGAATATCTCCCTTTATGTATTCCAATCAAAATTTTTGCAACAATTTTTGTGAAAAAACGAAAATTGAAAACAAATAAAAGACAACTTTTGTAAACATTTAAATCCTCATAAAAAATCTTTTGAAAATTTTGATAATGGATAACATATTACACTACAATTCTACTATCTGTGAAATTGCGATAATAGCATTAGAAATTTTGGTTGCAGACTTGTTCCGTGCTCTCTGATGATACGTTGTCACTTATGATAAGTTTTATTTCTTATCTGAAAAATTGGTTGCAACGACGGAGGAGTTGAACGCAGCGACGCAGAGTACAAATGACGATTCCCACACCAGAAACCGAACCGCGGGCGTCAAGTTCGAAGCCCGTTGCCGAATTCCTCCAGTCTCTACAATATAATTAAAATACGAACAAAATCTTGTCTATAAAGAAAAAGAACTCCCATATTCCTATTTTTCTCATATTAGCCCATTATCCACGGAAATAAAATTTAAAATTGGTATGAAGCGATACAGATAAATGTTGCTGTCGTGTTTTGTAGCGAACATTCAAGACAAGAATTAAGCAGTATACGTGTTAGTTTATTTCCCTTCAAGTAATGTTCGTTTACAACTTCTCAAAAATGTCTCCCGACTCGCATAATCTTACATTCAATGACCTCATTTTTATAGATCAACTGTTGATATTTTACAAACCGACACTAAATTATAATTTTAAGTGTTGTGGTCGCTAACAAAACGTAAAACAGTCACTTGAAAAGTTGCATTACAAGATATCTAGAATGGTTTCATGTGTCGTCACGAACAGGATGAAATAATATAAGACAAATATTTAGTCTACGTACAATATGCCTATATAAGTCTACACAGGAAACAATGCGACATAAAATATTTAAAATAAATCTTAAACGTATTTAATAATAACCGAAGAAAAAAAAAACGTAAGCAAACAAGCAACAGTGGAAGCTATAATTAGGATACATAATAAACTTTATAATAGCCCACAATTAACTTTAAAGCTCTTTGAATTATTATCGATCGATTATATCACAGTTAAACAAGTTTCGATTTTTATTCGACATTCTTCTCATGCTATTACATAACGTTCTGGGTTATTAGATACAAATTATTTAGCGTCATATAGGTCTGTCCATGTTATTATGATCCTTCGTGACGCAGTGACGACGTGCGGTGGCTTCGGTCGACCGGAAAATTGGCCGGTTAAATGCATGGCCTACCATAATTAGCTGTGTACTAGACACGACTTGGCCAAAAGCAGTTTGCCAGGCAGCCTCAGCTAACAGATGTTGGCCATTTTTATAAGGAACTCAACATATGTAAGTTTATTAAAAGTTCCTTAATAGATTATTTAAAGATGGATGTCAACTGAAGATATGATTTTGCGTCATGTAAGATGACTACATGATTATATTCGCTGAAGAGGGAAAGGACTAGTTAGGAAGCGGTCGTGATAGGAATTGACAAAGGTCAACAAAATCTATTGCCTAAACGAAACCCATTAGATGTAAGCCAGCTGCGTCATTGCTTGAGGTAATCGACTCAGAATATAAATCGATATTAATAATTAAATATACATACGTTTCTCTTTAACAGACGAAATTATTTGGTAGGATTTTCTAGCTCAGTAACTGGCCTCAAAATGTAGAAGGGTAAAACAATATTTATATGCGCGTTACGAAATCGAAAGATGTAAGGCAGTCATAATAATTAATTTGATAATACTTTAAAATATAAATACTTCAATAGATACCTGAAATAATTGTAAATGTTCCCTTTATTATTGAACGTAAATACCATTCGTTGACATGAAGGTAGCATAAGATATCTGATAAATTCGGCAGCAAAATACACGACCCACTTTAGGAAGACATATAGCCACAATTAAGTGATTTGACCGGCCATTATCAGATGCACCTATCGCTTATCCAGAGACTAAGCTATATCCGTAATTACCACATCGTTATCGCATCTAAATGCATAATTTATAAAACAAAATTTTCTATACAATATATAATCACCATCAATTTACATAAATCTGCTCTCAATCTTCGTGTTTCCTTTTTGTTCAGACCCCTTTAACGTTCGTCATTTTCTGCTGTTTGTAATAAAAACTTGCTTAGGTTAAATAATCGCTTCATATGTTAACACACTCACACTCCTTATATTTTCTTATTAATATCTGGAAGTTCCCATTGAGTTTTGCTTGTGTTCACCTCATTACATTCATGAAATTTAAAAAGCTGTGGACTTCTTTGTTTTTTCTCCTAAAAGAAATTTGAATTCAACGGTTACAGCGTCTAATTCCGTGTTTCACAGTCTGCCTTCAGGAACTGATGGCTACTCAGCTGCTTTTATGGTTTGGTTTATCACAGAATTCACAAAAGCCCCGACTTTGTGTCCAATCTTGGACACGTGTCTGCATTAGCACAACTTTTCACTATAATCCAATTCAAAGTTTTCCTGTCTGTATTTCTCCAAAATAACCTATAACTTTCAGATTTTGGAATAAAAATATCGTCCATGCGTGTTACATTACAATTCCAAATTTTGTTTTTATGTTTACATAAACGTTCATAAAAATGACCAACTCAATGGTTCACGGTTCTTCTCGAAAAGCTGACTGTTACTAAGTCGGGTAAAAGAATTAGCACAGTTATGATAAAAGCATCATCATTACCATGTTAACAAACGCCCAGTACTGGAATCGATCCTGAGCCATCTGAATCAAATCTACAATCTGCAGCTATAACATTCTAAGATACAGTTTAATCTTCATATAAAAGGGGGAGACAACTATTTGATTCGAATTGGTAGACCGAGAAAAAACTCGGTGTATACAGTCGAACAGAATAGGTAGTAATTATTAAGATTTTAAAATTTTAAGACTTTAAAAATTTATCACGTGTATACAGTCGAACAGAATAGGTAGTAGTTATTAAGGTTTTAAAATTTTAAGACTTTAAAAATAGATCACTGGTAAAGTCCAAAATAAATAAATAAAGTAATATCCTCAAACTGTTTTTCCTTATGAGGACAAATTTCATTTCGAAACAAGAGATTCGTTTTCTTTCGGTCATCAGATACCAATTTACGTAGATGTTCCTCGAATTCCAATAACTATACATAATATATTCCATCCTTCGTTCAAGAGAACTGATAAAAGCTAGGAAAGATTGAAAATAAAAGTTATTATCGTTTTATTCCTAATTTTATAGATCAAAATCTTTCCTCTAGCACATAGACAGATGCACGTAAACATATTTCCCTGTGCTAAATCAGGACACCCATCGTAAACATAGGCCATGTTTGTTTATTAGTTTAAACATAAAATTATAATAACACAGAAGGAAGTTCTTATACCACAATAAATTATAAAACGTTATCTTCTGATGACAATATATATTACTTTATATAAAAACAAATTACCGGTCCAATATAGCTATTCATTTGTCTGTAACTAATTTGAAGAAACGTTCGTGCCTAGGGTAGAACACCAGTCGTGACTCCATTAGTTATGAAGGTTCGGATATATACAAATGGTAGTTAATTATAGTTATACGAGATTTAAGTGATAGATTCTTACCATTCGAAAAAACTGCTCGTTAAATATTTTTCAGTGTGGTGATGATATCGCCGTACGAACGTTAAGGGGCAATCTTAAGAAGGCGCATACAGCATCTTGAAGCTCTGCCTTTCAAAACAGGCCACTTCTGGGACTGCCATTCTGTAGAAATGTATTCCTGTCAAGCAACGATGTTTACTAACCCTGTAAAGACCCGTGGTAACTATATGTACCATCTGTTTAAATAGTCAGTAACTTTACATGTTGAAAACAAGGTGCATATATGGGTTTCTCATGATTCTCAGAATAAATAGTGATAATTATTTCCTTAAACAGCAGGAACCAACATTGATATTTGTAATGGAGACATTTTATGTTTTCTTTGCGGTGCGGAATGAGATATAAAATATTATATAGACGATCAGGCACTTAATTCAGCGTTAGCGTTGACATATAAACACACAAATTTATTACCTTACATTTTTTAAGCGCTTGCGAGAGATGAAAGATTTGCACAAAATTTTAGTCGGAAAACTTTACATGTTATATTGATCTTTTAAGGAAACGTTGCGGATTTGTCAGCTGACTATTGCTTGGGAACAAGTGACAGACCTTTTTAACAAGTTAATGAACTTTTGGGTTTTATAAAAAGTGAACAGCTCAGCAACTATTAGCTACTACTCCGCTTCACGAAATTATTTTCTTTTCTGAGTTCAAGTATAAAAACAGTCTCATGATTCACAGTGTCTGCGTGTCTCTACTCTATACGGACCTGTAATCGACTGACGGATTTTTATTAAACTAGTTCTAAACATAAAACCACTTGATCTCATCCATCCTTTGCATTTTTCAGTTTCCCATTTCAGATATATCGTCGTTTTAAAATACATTAAATGTAAATCAATATTTATTTTAGGTAATCCAATTAATTCAATTTTTCATTTCAATCCTAAATTTCTAATGTCATACCTTATTACAGAACATGAGAACATTCACGATTATTTTTTAAATTGATTCGAATGTCATTATAATTAATTAGCAGCTACGATACACAGAACTCGGGAGCTTGGCACCAAAATCTACAGGTGGCGTTGCAATCGACCGTGTGTGCGTTCTGAATTGACGGGCGAGCGAGCAGTATATAGACCTAGAAGGAGGAGGGAAAGATGAAATTCCGAGATTGTGTCATAACTGGCTCGTCATTATCGTGTGAGGAATTATTATCGGAGAACGGAATGGGTAGAAATGTGCACGGTGTAAGATACGTAATGGAAACAGCAACATAGGCCATGTATGACGTCTGATTTATTGACATACGTGGAAATGTACACCTTATATCAGGTAATACTCCTTCTCGCCCTCGGTTAAAGTGTAAACGAAAACATTTCAACCCAAGAGAGAATATGTAAGCACTAAATTTAGGAAACTGTAGAACGAGAAACACAGTAATTTACAGGCTTATAGCACAGCTAAACAGGTAGATAGCTAGATACGTAGTAAATAGATATAAGGGGAATAATTAAAGGAAAAATTAAGAAGAAATATAACAAGAAAAGAGGAACGATGAAGGAAATAAGAAACAAAAATTAATGATAGATAGGGATTAGCTCTATCTAGTGGGCCCAACTGAGTAGGAACCTGAAGACGGAGATAGAGCCCCATCTCCGAAACGTCGTTTTACGTTTTTTACGTTTTATACTAGACGATGGATAATATCCAAGTAAATTTTTATTCAATTGACTCTTCACCATCGTCAAGAAGTTTTAGATTTGATAAAAAATTAATGAATTAAGCAAGAAAAATTCTAAGAAAACAAAGAATAAAAAATTGAAAGAAAAAGGAGAAAATAAACGGAAAAGGAGAAAAGGAAGGCCATAATAAGAGACGAAATAGAAATAAAACGGAAAACAAACAAAGAAAATGTATGAAAGGAAATTACGAAGTTGAGTCGCCAGGAACCTGCTGTGCCCTCACGCAGGGCAAGAGCCCGCAAACATTAATTCGGATTAAAAATGGCGGCAATGTGTCACTGGAATCCGACCCGCAGCCCCTGTCTGCGTCTTCGAGGCGCTACATTTCGTTTCGTAAATACGCTCGTATGTATGACGCCAGCGCACCGACGCCATATTGAAAATATCGGTACGTATCGTGCGTGCGTGCACGTGGCTGTAACTTATGAAATACATTATGATATGGTTGCCTCTATCACGTGACTTTATTTTGTGTGTGTGTGGGGCGGGGGGGTCGATATATATATATATATGGAATCACATAAAACCACGAAAGAATCTTATAAGAAGTGAATATGTTTTAGGTTCAGACAGATTTTCATTTAACGTCGATACTTCTAGATGAAAAGAATCTTAGGTGTGCAATGAGAATGGCTCAAGACCTCCTCGCAGACTTCCAAAGAAATATTACACTAAACATACGCCACGTATTTACGACCCCGATCAGGGGACAGAATTTCTCGCTAAATGTGAACACTGGACACCCTGTTACTGACGGGTACAGATTTACAATCTTATGTTACTTTATTCTTGTCTTCTCACCCCCTATGTTCCTCTGTCTTATTATCTCTGCCTTTCTTTCTTTATTTATAACTTCCATGCTTCTTAACACCTATTTCACGCGTAAGGAAAGACAAATAAGTTTCATGCACATTAGAATTTTGCAGCAACCGCTCGAGTTATTGGTAAAGACGCGATTCACAGTAACAAGTGCCTTCCTAAATCGAACAAGATAACCTCTCTGGAATGAAAATTGACTTGGTATTGTATAATACTTCCAATATGTTTTAGGCCTAAAATAACCTCGCGGATAGACGAAGTATCCTGATCTATCATTCAAATGTTGATGCGTGCGTGAGTGAAAATAGATTTGGTAAGCGAGTTCAAAGTCTTCATCTGAAATTCAGATTTACATTTGAAAACTTAGAGAATATTTCAAGTTGATGTTTTTTCCCCCGGTATTTATGAGGTTGGACTGTCGTGGTCGAAACGACCTGAGTTTTAAATACAGACGATGGGATGTCTGGATGAGGATGCGCCAAGATTACTTATCCAACCAGGCGGAAATTGTGGCGTCTGACCAACTCAGTGAATTTATTTAAAACAAGACACGAATTACGGACTTGCAGATGAAGACGATATGCGAAGTGATCACGGAATTTTTTGATTCGCAAAACACGGGTCAGGATCTGAGAATCAGAGCATCCCGCAACGGCGCGTACGGGAGAGTCAAATGGACGCACGTACATGCACGTTCTTCCTTGTCAACCTGTGTGTCTCGACCCTCGTCCATTATTGACTTCACGTAGTGCATTGTTTCTGGGCTCACATGAACACTTATCATTTGGACCCACCATGGCGGACCTCCCCCGAAATCACGTACCGCGTACGTGCCATGAAAATATTAAAATGACTGTCATTGTTTTACATTATTTCTTTAGTTTTTGTTTAAAGGCTATTAAATAATATTTTGACTTTTATAGCAAAGAATGTTCAAATGAATCTATTGTGTCCTGAGAAGTGTTTATTGGTCAGTCAGGAACAAATGATTTGCTGTTATCTCTTTTATAACTCGTCTGTTTTGTGGCTTCTTTTAACGACGTTTTTGTCAACTGAAGTTGTTGCTACTGATAAGCGGGACATGAACAATTTTATATAATTCTCATCCACAGATTCTTCTGACAAACAGACTACGCGATGCAACATCCCTGAAGAAGGCTAATATTAAAAAATATCACAAATTTAGAACACTACCAAGTCCTTAACCGCAAACGTTAGACTAATTCAGAAACTTTATACAGAGATTATAAAATAATCTCTCTCAACTGTAAATTCCACCCAACACAATTACAAAGTACGTTAATACTCAGGGTAAATACAGTAGTCTGCATCATCGACTGGGATGATTCCCCTTAAATTGCCACTTAGATGAACGTAGCCATAAAGCACGATGCGTATCATGTTTAAGACCCACAAGGCGAACTGAACCTCGCTTTCATCATGATATCGATTACTCTACAAATGGCCGGGAAAATCCCTTAACTGGAAACAGTTACAGGACCAAGGCATGAGTATCCCCCGACCCCACCCCGAGGGATCCCGCACCATCTCGCAATTTCAACACGTTTTATACGCCATAATGGAAGATGTGTTTACTTAGTGGAGATGCAGTACCAGCCCCTGGGCCCTTACGATGATACGAGGGCAGGGGAGTAAGGGGGAATATATTCCAGAAAGCTTTGAGCGGGGGGGGGGGGGGGGGGGGGGGGGGGCTAGAAGCCCAACCCACCAAACCAGAGATGCTGAGGCGCCTTGCCAACTGTAATTGAGTTTTGGAACGCGTTTGCGCAGTCTTTCTCCCCCCAATGTACACTCACTCGTGCAGTAATATGGACTG
>NW_019060160.1:623933-667543 GCF_000696155.1 Zootermopsis nevadensis | reverse complement strand
TGGTAAACATCGACCAGACTACACAGCGCAACAACCCAGAAGACAGAAATCTTCATAATCACCGCTTTGAAAACCTCAAATCTTACAATTCTACTGAAACTTTACAGAAGTAAAACTCAGCTCAGGATCGAACCCAGTGGCGGCCTCTTATAAACACGATAATAAGCCTTTGGGAACTATAATACTCGTGTAGCTGAGCGACTGTCAGCTTCTTAAGAAGGACTGATCCCCATGGAGTTAGTTGGACTTGACGTAGCGCGGAGCACTCTTAACCTATCCCACAAGTTAGCGTTTGCTGTAGTAAAAATGTAGGCTAACGTTAACCCAACACAGGAACGAAAAGCTTGCTTTTATCATGCATGCACCTTGCTAACTTCAAGTACCACGCTGCTTGTGTTGGTGGTAGAAGTACACGTCAGGCAGGGGAACTTGCTCATTAATAACGGCACATCTGCTAGCAGACCAAATGAAGACACAAGCATAAGACTAATGTTCAGGAAACTTTAAATGGACAGACGAACTCCGGACGATACACGTCAGAAGTTCCCCACAAATAAAGCAAGATCGATGTATCTAAGGACGGCTAATGGTAGAAGCGTCGGGAAATTTGACGCACGTCTCCCTTGCAATAATTAATTCATAAACTGGTTTAAAGTAGACCTAATTATACTGACGACTGGGTCGTATTAAGTGTGCGGTACAGGGGTTGAAACCCCGTTGCCCAAAATATCTAGGACAATATAAACAACAGCTGCTATTTCCGACAAAATTTAGTTAAAAATAAACCCGCTTACATCAGGATTATAACTAAAGATGATTAACGAAGGAAGCACCTCTAAAACGTCGGCAAACTGCCACGGAACAAGACGGCACGATATTCTCGTATAGTTCATCATCATAACAGAGACGTTTCGAACTCGCAAATTCACCTTAACACGTAAAGATGTACGCGGTTAACAGAAATCTTCTTGTCACTTCACAAATCACAACGGCTGAAAGTAATGCATTCAACAAACTTCATAAAATCTGCTGTTTACACCCCCGCGTGAGACAATCGATCACAACAGAAAACATCGATACGTATACAACACTTTGTAAATATACGAGTTCGCCCAGCGTGCGTTCTATCACGCGTATCCACAACTCCGTCTCTCACTATCATTACTTACTCACAGAACACGCCAAAGAGCAATTTTCAGAGTCATCAGACAGAAAGTACGTACATGGATACAAGTTCTAAATCGCAGCGTGCTTCGTCCTCGGTATGCCTGAAACCCCCATTTCACATCAAGCGCACACAACATCTTATTCTGTCTATTTCACTACTTTTTATCACTTCCTACAACATTCAACCGATTTAAATTGTACGTGTACTTTTGAATTCAGTAGTTAAAGAGCTTATTAACACACGTATTTTAAAAATATTGTGATCAAGTTCAAATTTCGTAATAAAGTTTCTACCTGAGACTAAGGTACTTAAATGAATACTCTTACAAGAAAAGAAATATCAGAATATTATATCAAATCTAAAACTTCTTGACGATGGTGAAGAGTCAATTGAATAAAAATTTTCTTGGATATTATCCATCGTCTAGTAAATATAAAAAGTAAAACGACGTTTCGGAGATGGGACTCTATCTCCGTCTTCAGGTTCCTACACAGTTGGGCCCACTAGATAGAGCTAATCCCTATCAGAATATTAACTGAAAATAACAGAGAATTTAAAAACGAAGTACGAAATCCAAACTGGGCTCCAAAATGTAAGAGAACTTGGGACGTCTACTGATCCATACAAATCTAACTAACTAACTAGATGGCTTACCGAACCCGAAGGTTCATCACCGAATTAACCAAAGCCCTCCACCGGACCCTGTCCTGGGCCAACAAAATCCAGTTTCCTTCAACTCCTATCTCCCATAGATCCCGCCTGAGATTATCCTCCCATCTACGTCTAGGTCTCCCCAGCGGTCTCTTCCCTTCAGGTTTCCCAACCAGTACCCGGTGCACACCTCTTGTCCCATCCATGCGCGCTACATGTCCCGCCCATCTCACTCTTCTCGACTTAATCACCCTCACAATACTGGGGGAGCAGTACAGATTTTTAAGCTCGTCATTGTGCAGTTTTCTCCACGCCCCATCGTCTTCCCTCTTAGGCCCAAATATCCTCCTCAACACCCGATTCTCAAACACCTGCAATCTGTGTTCCTCCCTCTGAGTGAGAGACCATGTTTCGCACCCATACAAAACAACAGGCAAGATTATTGTTTTATATACTTTAATTTTCAGGTTCTTAGAAATCAGACGGGAAGACAAGCTCTCTTAATAATTACCCTCAGAGAGTGCGTATTCAGGCAAACATATTTTATTTGCTAATAGTCTCTCGACTTACACAACACCTATCACTAACATTCCATCGAAAAGTAAACCAGACTTCATCTACACAACGCGTTTCCTGCATCACTGGGTTGTCGGTTCTCAGTGACCTTAAAAAAGGAATGTTAGGGGTGGAATGTGTTACAAGTGGGGGATGAGGTGATGTTGATAATTGGGTGGTAAAAAGAATGGTTCTGTGTAGGTGACAAGGGTCGCGGTTGGTGGTGGTGAGATGTATCCAGTGGATAGTAGAAGGGATGAAATATTTTAGCTGGGAATATTCTTTCTCTCCCTCTGAGGGAACAGGGTAGATTAAGATCTTGTAGACATTCGTGACGTACCAAATCTGCGTGATAACCAAACTTTCTTTAGTGAAAGCAATGAAAATAAGAGGTTCTTAAACCACTTTACAACTAAACCAGGATCGCTGGTATAGACTACACTTGGAAGCTTCAAGAAAGAGTAATATTCTTTACTGAAAATAAATTCAGGCGTTTGAGATCAAAGTGTTGAAGAGAACATTTTAATCTAAGAAACCCGATAAAGCAGTTAGATGAAGATATTACTCAGAAGGCAGACGTCTTCGGATTCACCGACGTGAAAACCTCAAATCTTACTAAGACATTACGTGAGATGATAATGTTGCGTCATATTGTGATGATTATAATTGTTTAATTTTAACCGTCTAATCACAATAAAATATTTTATTAAATATTAAAATATTATTACTATAATTAACATTTAATATTTAAAATATATTAAAATGATGCTCTTTCTATCGAAATGTTCGATTTACATATTTTAAATATTAAATGTTAATTATAGTAATAATATTTTAATATTTAATAAAATATTTTATTGTGATTAGACGGTTAAAATTAAACAATTAAACAAACAAGACATTACGTATTGAACAAATTCGGAATTTGTATTCACCACACATTTTTTTTGAGCAATTACATGAAGGCAGGGCATTTTGCAAATTTTAGTTGCAAAATTATTAGGAAAGAGACCATATTACAGACCTAAGCATAGATGGGAACATAATAAAAGACCTAAAACCGATATACGTGTTATAGAAACAGGATGTGGCTCGACAGAAAATTATTTCGTTTTTAACAATTTAAAAAAACAAACAAATAAAAGTAAAAATAACTTTAAAGTCGCTGCTGCACACAAGAGCATCTGGACGACTCAGAAGCAAAGGGAACATTTAAGAGCAACACTGATCTATTAGTAGTCACATTTACATGATGTGTAGACCACTTCCTCTCTTCGACAAGAATAATTGACGTCTCCATTATTAATCCAAGCCTTCCACAGTCCTTACGATCAATTACACTGATGGATATAGCACTTTTTGTTATAAACTGACCTCGTAACTGTTACAGACCTAATAATATTTTATGATTTATCAGTTTCCGATCAAATCATAAATCTTAAGAAACTGACTGACGATAACATTGTTGATTTGGTGCAGCGTAGTGAAATGTCTTCAACAATTGCAACTATATCATGACGACTGATGTTGCAAAACAAAACACTCCTTTGTTATCAGATGTTAAAAGAACAACTGACAGTCAGATGTTTAAGGTATGAAACTAATAAAAAATATACAACAATAAATGTACCTTCTGGTTTGATATCAATACAACATAGCCTATTCCACACGCATTTCTTCGTGACAGATCTAAGAAATATTAAAGAACTGGGATCAATAAGTGGATTGACAAATTTTGGTACTGAAATAAATATGAGAATTACAAGTCCTGAAGAAACCCATGGCACTTAGATGCTTCCATTTTGTAGGCAGGCTAATATAAGTGTGAGTTAAATTAGCTATAGGCCTAAGATATTAATTATATATTTCTGTGTATTCAAGAGTTGCAACCACCAGAAAATTAGGCCTACGTATTGCACACTTGCAATGTCAATATTTCTTCGATTCGTATAAACATAGTCCAACAATTTGTTGAGAACAACTTCTGTTCCAACAGAATATAGACAGACTTTGTATAACTTAAGATTAATTCATAAGATAGTGTAATTGCGTCATATTGTGAATATTATAACAATTATTTATTTTAATCCGTCTGATCACAATATTTAAAATTTCTTATAATTAAGATAATAAAATATCATTGATGTTCCATACCGATTGATCTATTTACATTTCGGAACATTTACACAACATGTTTCGGTTTTTATAAAACCATCATCAGGTGTAAAATATATATCTAAGAACTTAAAACT
This sequence comes from Zootermopsis nevadensis, assembly GCF_000696155.1. The sequence continues at coordinate 662,917 of NW_019060160.1, read as the reverse complement.
CAATTATGATTTCTGTAGTTTTTTGGTGATGTTTCATTACGTTTGTTTTTCCATTTTTGGGCGATAGTGTTGTTTTTCTTAAATGTCATTAGATGTACATATCGGCCAAAAATGTAGGAGTGAGTGTCCCGATATGTCCAGAAGTACTAGTGTCTTCGAATAGGTGTGGGTCAATATTGTGATCAGATGGATTAAAATAAATAACTTAAGCTTAAGACAAATAACACTATCATTCACCGAAAACGTTCTAGATAAATTCTGCAAACACTTTTGTTCAGAAAAAAGGAAAGATTCACATGGATCCCAAGGTCAGTAAGAATGAGATCTCACCAGTTATTTTACTCTGACACATGAATTTCATTCATGACATTCTATGCCATTAACATGTGCTAAGGCAAAATCGATATACCATTAACGATCGATATGCAATCGACATGTCAAATCAAAACGATAGGAGGTCCTCAGACATCCATAATGCAGAATCATTACCATCCTTGACTTGCAGTTAAATCTTTTATAGCAGCTGTAGGTTGGATCGTTAACAAAAACATCTGATATCACTAGATCCATGTGGCAATGTCTGAAATAAGCAGGACAAATGACCTCCTGAACTCCAGAGTCCAAAAAATTTGTGGTTCAGGGCGTTAATTCTGGCCACATCGTAACATCCACGGGTTTCAGCGTCTAAGGACAACGTACGTCGCCTGTGTCTCGTACTCCGTTTGATTCAACCCTCTCAAGGGTCTCGCAAGCAACCCGGTTGGTTCACGGGTGGGGTCTCAACATGTAGGCTATTTAAATGAGTAATATTGTGGTGAGTCCCAGGTTGTCTGTCTACCAGTGACGGGACAGCGTAAGATGTAGGCTCCAGGTAACAGACTCAATTTGCCCCCTGTAGAGCTCCAAACATGCAGGCGGCATTCAACTTGATTGCTCAATCACTCACACCATTACTACCACAGCAACAAACACTAATTATTTTATATGACCTGTCATAATAGTGTTCATTTTAACACAGCTCTTTTCCTATTATGCTGGTATAGATTCCAAGAGGTCACATTAATAGGATGCCCTGAAAATAATATTGTAGACTGCAAAACAGAAAGATGTGAGCAGTTAACTGAATAGGGCTTTGATATTGGCAAGGCTTTGCGTATTTGGGGCCCACCCATCCTCTTGACCAATGAGTACCAGGGGGTCCTTTCCCCCGGGGTAAAGCGTGGCCGGGGCGTGAAGCTAACTACTCATCCCCGTCTAGTGCCAAGGTTGAGAATGAGCAGGAGATAAAAATATCTCTCCTCCTGAGCGCCTACATGGCACGTAATGGGATCGCTTTACTTCATTTTAACTTTACGTATTGAACCCATTCAACTGTATAGTTACAAATCTAGTAACATTTTGTAGCACGTACAGAAATACTTTAAAAAAAGCCGGAATGACAATTGGTTATTTAACAATTCTGTATGAACTGAAAGGATTATTTGGAGTTGCGTGATACGAGTGATGAGAAAATGTCGGTGATTTCCCTCCCTTTCAAACAATCCCACATCCTTACTAATGCAGAGTTCAAGCTACGGATCGTGACGCTGACTCGAGGTTCCTAATAAAGCGAAAAAAAAAGCCTCAGGACGTCACACCACATAATATTGGCACGCCGACTACTAGTGTCCCGACGCCGACATATAATTCCGAATACAGCAAAATATACCACAGGACACTGAGAAATCGAGCGTAGCGACGCCTAGGGTCCCGACTGCTACACAACAATCAGAATAAAGCTTTGGTTTAAGAATAATTCTTCCTGTGATATTCAATGTTTCTTTTCGGATGGTGAGGACCATTATAACTATAAGGGCATTGAAGACTGATGACAAACGTAAAGATTTGTCGAGTTCGCCCTTAGTAACGCTGCGGGCAATCTGCTAGTAACTTATAAAACAAAATTCACAGTCGCTTCCATCATAATGTTAGTAAAAGTGTGGGATGAACCACAGGAGAAAGATACAGCGAGGATCTGCCGGCTGAGACACTCGGTTCTTTATCAATTCGTGAGCATGTGGTGTTGGTTTTCCTTGCGATGTTTGCATTTGACAGTTCTAACTCTTTCACGTTCTTGAGATGGTCGATACTGTCTGCGTTCTGATGAAGACGTGTGATGGGGCTCTAGCAGTCGTGACCCCCGCGGATACCGCCCGCTGGTACAGACCGAAACTCCTTCACTGCTTACACTCTCCCAGCGGATCCTTCTTAATTTGCAAGCTCTGGTGTCGTGTTTCTATGGCAGCACACAGCTCTCAGTAAAGTCAAGTAAAGTATGTGTCCCGCTACACGCCATGAAGGCACTTGGGGGGAGAAGCATGACCCACCCGCCAATAACCCCGGGTGCACACTGGCTTGGGGGATGGGTTGGGATCAAACTTCGTAATTATACACTATGATCTAAGGTAAAGCTTCGACTTCTGTTGCAAAGTGGGAATTGAGTATTATACAATATTTGAAATAACAACACATGTAAATATAATTGCTGTCCTCAAGAGTCTGCTTCTATCCTTTTATGAGAATAGCCAGACATATGTTTCCAACATGTCTGTAGGCATGTCGTGCCTAAAACGTTTTGAGTCAATCAACAGGTCTTCACAAAAGACGTATGTATTATATATTACTAAGTGGACATTCCCACGTTTGTAAAAAAAAAATTCGTCCAGCTGTTCTCGACTTGACGAATTTGTGGTTTTCGCAGCGGTGACAATGATGTTAGTGTTATTTTGAGTTCGGTCCCCATCTTAAGCCCTGAAGATGGAGACAGTACGCTTCACCGAAACGTTGGCATATACCGACCAGTCCACACGGTGCCAGAATCCAAAAGGACATCGTTAATATTTTTAAGGTTAAATTCGGGCAGAGCGACAGACGGAAACATATTACTTGAAGCATATTTTTTTTACTTAAAGTTGCGAACGAGATTGAAAACTGGGAATTATGTGACTGAGAAAAAGTAAGGTATCTACCAAACCGAATTTATACACGCAGCTTATAGTACAAGAATATATGTCAAATACCACAAACGTTTCCTGTAAAAAGAAGTCACTACAGCCTGCAGTGTTATCCAAAATAAGCCACAAATTGTTCTCGCACGAAGAATAAACATGTTTAATACAAAGCAGAAGGAAGATTCAACTCACAAATCTGCGATAGTTTTACTGGAAATAAAATAGAAATACTTGAGAAGACAGTTACTGATTGCTTCCATATAACTTGCTAGTTGCTTTATATGGATAAAAAGAATCTATAAATTCAGCTGCTGTTCAAATAATTCTTGTTGGATTGGTTGTCAAATAAACAGCTTAGTGCGACTATAACACTTCTTGTTCTGTTGTTACCCAATGAATAATTCCCAGCAGGTTCTGATACTGCCTTGTACCGTGTTACAAGGTCGTTCGTATTTCTTTTAGAGTCTTCAATAAAATATTCTTACTTCAATCATCAGATCACAATGGGACAACCCGTCAACCTTTTGTTGCTTATATGTCGTCCTGACCAGCGGGGAGTCGGCAAACGACACGAAAAAGTGAAAAACCGATAAATGATAATGTGCGACTCATGAAACTGGAACTGCATATTAATTACACTGCTCTCTTAAGAAATCATCCACCTACCGGTATTTGGCTAATTTAATCAACCAACACTTTCAGCACCGAATTCCGTCACTGCACACACAGATTAACAAGTTAGCGAAACGTCGCAAGAGTGTGAACTTCCCTAACTTCTGCAAATGGCGTCAACTACGTCAGAGGTGTGCTCGGAATCTGACGCTTGGGTGATCACATGACTGGCTTTCCCCCCCACGTGATTACGTGCGGCTGGTTGGGGATTCACAAAGACACCGTACTGACTGCTTGGGGACTCCCCACTAGTCACCCCCCCGCGAGCAGAAAAGTACGTAGGTCTTCAATTAAAATGCTGTTCCAACAGAACAGAAATTGGAATGCGGTGAAATTTTTTTAGCAGAGTTCCCAAATATCAGATTCCATAAGAATGTGAGACGTTCTAGCAACAAGACACGACGCCGACAAAACGACGCCATCGTTGCAACGAGTCGATGCCACATTCCAAGCAGAGACAGAAAGAAAGACAGTGTGCCAGAGTAAACATTTTAAATAATGTTAAAATGAAATTTCCTGCAGCACTGACCTAAATGTCTGGATATAAGACAGCGGAAATATTCAATTAAATTCATTTATTTAAGTGTTTGACAACAGCCAAATAAGGCCAATAACAGCCAAGCACTAAACCAGAGTACAGGATAAAATATAATAAATAATTAAATTCATTTCAATAATAATAAAAGTAAAACATTACAAATACAAAAACAAACAAATGAAATTAAATATATAAATGTACCATATTAATAATAATTCAATTCATTTATTGAATAATATTTCACAAGTAAATGGGCTAAATACGATACCAAAGTAATATAATTAAATTCAATAATTCTAATAATATTAATAATAAAATCAAAGTGGATGAGACACGGTGATAACGAAAGCCAAGCACCAGGTTGCTATGGATCGTTTTAAAACCGAGACACCTGGAATCACTGATTTCTGAAACGAACTTACTACCTACACTCAGTTAAATTAAGAGTATACTTTACATAAATCGCAGTTCATCCCCAAATTAGGGGCCGAAGTTTTTTTTAAAGATTCCCAACCAGACAACCATCTGTTCCCCGTTTGCTAACACGGCTTTATCCACATAATAACATGACAATGCTAGGAACTAAATCCCGGATAATTTTTTTACATATCTGTAACGCCCTTAAGAAGCAACTTGACAACCGAAATTTAAGAGATATAGATCATGTCTGGCTCAAGGGTTGTTCTGTGTAAAGAGGGTGTGTGTTATTGAGGGTGGATTCTGGCACTAAACTTTACACTTATCTTGTTATATACTTGGCTTCAGTGTCTGGCCTACCTGAACAGGTATTGGACCAACACTATAAATCATCATGATAGGATAAGGGGAGGGGATATATGTGGGTTTTTATTAGTTCGTTATAACAACACTTCTTTCCCATCTATTCTTTAGCTGTTATATTTTATACCCTCTTCCCGATTATGTTTACGCAGATAAAGATTAAACACTCCTATAAAACAATTTTTGTTTTTATCAAGTCTGTAAAGGTGCGCATTTCTACTTAAGAGGTGTAATATGGCATACGTTCTGTAGATTCAGTAATTTGTGCCAGCAAATGTAAAACTGTCCCTGGTACTTATTATGCACCGTGCTATGAAGACGTGTGATGCAGAGGAGATACAGCTCCAGCCAGTTTCTTATGGAGGGGAGTAGTTGGGCTCAAGCCCCGGCCGATTTACTCACGACCCCCTGTACCCAACGGATAGGAGGCTGGGTGGGCCCTATAGACGGTCTGGACAGGAGGATTAAAACAAAAATCTTTTGCCTCTGCCGGGAATACCTGTGGAAGTCTGCGGCCTCTAGCCACGTAGCCTACGGTCCACAAAGCGTGCAGTGCACTGCACGTTTTACTGTCTTAGTTTGCTTTATTAAGGTACTAAGAATTATAATAAATTTTCGAAAATTATTTATAAATTCTACAACAGAATTTCCATTTAACGACGAATTATTTCACTGATTCGTTTCTTTAACAATATTTCAATTTCGTATTCTGAATGATGCATTTCAAGTGGTGTGGGAGTGATTGTCGGGTCATTCGCTTAGAGATTCTAAGTGTTACATGTGAAGTGGCTGTAGATAATGTTATGTGGATGTAATGATACACATCAATGAGTTAGGCTATTTTAACAATATTCAATGTAAGCGGGCAGGGTATAACAGCAAATGTTCGCAGTGCTAGTAACTTAGAACTGAGGATGACAGAAGCCATGGTCTAAACCAGTCAGGACGTAAAATGTATCATGTCTTTGCTCATTACACTGTCGAAAGATTATTTTTCCAAGTACGAACTATTTAAATACTATTTCGAATGCTTTTAAAATGAACAATCTTACCAAAATTATTAAAAATTTCGTGTCTTTGAATATGCCTAAGCCATTTGTGTGGGAGTTTCAATCCTGCATGTAAGAAATCAATTTTATTAATTTTGACAAATTAAGGACTGTTAAAGTCTGTATAAGTATAAATAACTTAAATCCCGAATAATTTATACGTTTATGCAAAACAAAAATTAATACAGTTCTGTATTTATTTCTTATGCATATTTAATTTCTTAAAATTTAACTTTTGAAAGAAGAACCATTCGAGTCTTTATTTCCTTCCAGTGATGACTTAATTATCCATCTCGACTACCGTTGATCAGGTGCGTGTATCAATGCCGACTAACAGACATATGAAACGAGAAAGATTATGCGATCAACGCTGTACTTTACGTGACTCTAGGCTTAATTACTTTACAGTATATCCGATCGAAGTTTGAACTGAATGTGTCAATGTAAAACAAATGCAAAGGAAGGGCTTCAGGTCAGAAGCTGGAGTTTCGGGTATTGATAAATTCAAGCTAATATTTACAAATATCAGAACGATATAAAGAAGGACGAAACAATTAGTGGAAATATCTCACGTGTCCATTTATACCGTTAAGGTCGCTACTTGAAGACAATTTAAAAACCGATAATTTCATACACAGACAAGCAGAGAAACATTCCAGACACAGGTTCCCACTACCGTGCTGTGTTTCTACCATCAACTCAAGCACGTCTGAAATCAAATGTAAGTAGCATGTTGACTGGTTAGGAAGATTATTATTTAATTAACCCAATGGTCTATTAAATAGACTACTTTGAATTGCATATGCTACTATGGTCATGATACACTGATTTTGCTTCTACTATGGTCATGATACACTGATTTTGTTTTCCTTGGCAATCACACTGCTTCCAAACCAAAACCACGAATTAATACATGCACCGATTCACAAAAAAACCATGAACAAATCAGGGGTATACAATAACAGGAAGTGACCAGGTCTTCTCAGATTAGGGTGTAGTTCGGAATTCTAAGAACACGGTAATAAAAGTTCGAGCTTTATGAAAGCAAATAACTTACTGAGTCACTGCGTAACGTTATCAAAAGAGACTGTACAATGGAGTTAGTTACGCAGAAAAATCTTTAATAATTAGGAAATTACATTAACCCTTTTGAACCCAGTACCACATGCTTTAATAATCGGTAACTTTTCATTTTATATTTAGGTCTTGTGTGGTTCTCACTGTAAACAACGTTTGTTTCTTAAACGGCATTAACCAACTGATCTTTGTAATTATGAAGTATCGGGTTTCGCTCTGTTGTCACACGTGTGTGCTTCTCATACTGGGTCTACATCGGATAGATGCAGTACTAAGGAGACCATGCTAAGCCAACTTTCCTACCTCCCAGCCCCAGTTTCTGCAAGAATCCAATGCAAATAACACGGAGACACTAATTCATGGAAAGTTAAACCTTTCGGAATAACAAAATCTTCCATGAAAGTACCAACAGCCCTTAATACATGCTGAGAATATTTCGTAGGATTTGAGGTTTTCACAGCGGTGAGAATGAAGAATTCCGTCTTCTGGGTTGTTGCGCTGTGTAGTCTGGTCGATGTTTACCAACGTTTCAGAGGTCATACTGCCTCCGTCATCAGGGCGATAAGTATGAAGATTTCCGTCTTCTGGGTTGTTGCGCTGTGTAGTCTGGTCGATGTTTACCAACGTTTCAGAGGTCATACTGCCTCCGTCATCAGGGCGATAAGTATGAAGATTTCCGTCTTCTGGGTTGTTGCGCTGTGTAGTCTGGTCGATGTTTACCAACGTTTCAGAGGTCATACTGCCTCCGTCATCAGGGCGATAAGTATGAAGATTTCCGTCTTCTGGGTTGTTGCGCTGTGTAGTCTGGTCGATGTTTACCAACGTTTCAGAGGTCATACTGCCTCCGTCATCAGGGCGATAAGTATGAAGATTTCCGTCTTCTGGGTTGTTGCGCTGTGTAGTCTGGTCGATGTTTACCAACGTTTCAGAGGTCATACTGCCTCCGTCATCAGGGCGACGAATATTCATCTTCATGAGAATATTTTGATTACTCTGTGCACCCCTGTCCAGGCTAACAGATACAGCCCGCCACATCATATAACTTAGCTCTGGTTATTCAATACACAAACAAAAAAGAGTTAACCTTGGAATCTGCTATATAATTAGAAAACGCAACTGTAATTTATTTTATACTTTATACTACTCGGAGTTTGGTTGTTGGACGTCGTACTGATAAAATGGCGGCGTGTAACGTATAATTCCGACTCCGATCATTGGTCGGTAAGAGTGTGTGTTTACACATCATTATGCGCGCGCTGTAACAGCGAAATCATGCACCTCACCACGCTAGGGTCATTCCATCTGCAATCGGCTTTTGTTTTCTCTAGCTCAAAGGCATTTGGAACAGTTAGCAGTTAGTGGGCAAAGGGAGAGAGAATGCCTGGATGCAATTTCAGTCACTTTACTAGAGACTTTACACTTCATTAAATTTGAGGATAATCACTAGCAAAGATACTTTTATCTGACTCACATAATGGATTCTGTTTTGTAAATGACAGAAATACTCACAGATCTAAGACAGAAGTGTATTAGCTCGAAGCTTCAGTTGGCTATCATGACGTAAGATATCTTCCCGCCATTTTAAGTTAGAAACAGACTCTGAGAACGCTAGGCAACAAAATGCTGAGAAGTTCTAATTTCAGGACTGACTTGAATATATTATCTATAACAGGGAATTATTAATGGGAGAGAAAAGCAACGATTACATAATTTTGGTTAAAAGTCCTGAAGGAAAGAGACCATTCAGGATGCCTAGGCGCAGATGGGAGGGTCAGTTTGGAAGGTATGAATTGGATTCATCACGCTTAGGATAGGGACCAATGTTGAGTTCCATAAAAAGGTGGGGAATTCCTTAACCAGCTGGGAAACTATAAGCTTCTAAAAATAACTCTGCTCCATAGAGTCAGTTATCAGGGGAGGATTAATTATGAAGTTGGAGTAGCCTCCAACAGCACGATGTTCGTAATAAATTACACAGATATACGCCCATTGGTTCAACAGCTAATAGAGGTCACACACACACACACGGATATGGCGATAACACAGTTCAATATTTCCTTATGAAATAAGGGGAATGTCAGTGTAACGCAAAATGTACGTTTCATACCTAACGTACATCAGCGTTTTCGATACTGCATTGTATATCATGAATACATTATCAAAGCATCTAACTCAACATTCAGCAGAGAAAAACCAATGACAAGTCAAACACTGTGTCAAACCTACTTAGGGTGGGTTACTCTTTCATACATAATCTAAATATATAACAGATGGTGAACATAAGTTTTGGATTAATTTTTGTTTGTGAGTATTAAGTGCTATAAAAATACAAATATTTGGGTAAACTTTTAATTCGTGATATTGAAAGATTCTGCAGTATCATGTGGCAACATTAATTTAGTATTCTTTTTATCTTCCAATTATTATGGTGTAAAATAAATTATACCATGTGTCATCACACACACACACACACAATCAAGACAATATAGCATTTAAATGTTTCTGATAATCATGTGACATAACATGCATAATTATTATTTCATAGAAGTTAACCCATCATTTTTAAAAAGATATTTCATAAAATGGTTGTTTCCGCCCACAGGTGAGTTGAGGTATGACAAAACCCAGTTGTTCTGAATTCCTCAGTAGAGCAAAGTTTGTTCAGTGTTGCCTAGATCACGGCCTTGCCCAACACAAGTTGTAAATTCGAGCATGTAGAACAAATCAAATTCGATGCGACTGTTTCTTGAGTTTATATAAGGAGTTCAAAACAATATCAACTTGTTAAACTCTCACATCCAATTTTATTTATCGTAGAAAACTAAACTTACTTAGAACAGCTGTAAACAAGCCAAGAAACAAAAATTTAATTTACATTCAAGGTAGTTTGAATTATGCTTCTTGTCCTGAATTTTCCACTGTTACACGCCTAATAGGAACCTTGAAAGTAAATATAAAACGCTCTATTAGATAACAGTCTGTATTTTTGACAGCGGAGAACGTTTTGTCGTTAAGGTTAGAAAATATTCTCAGAAAGTCTCCTCATATTCATTTAGAAGACTGGAACTGAGAACGTCCTCAGGCAATAAATACATGAACGAACATAATAGGAAGTAATAGAGAAAAATTACTCTAATAACGTAGGTCGTTAAGTTGGCTGGCCTTCAGTACAAATGATTACAATCTTGGCAGTAATTACGGGTTAAATTATATAAAGTTTATTTACTGATTGTTATATTAGTCTCAGAAGAATTGAGATTATTTTCGAGTAGCTTTTCCTTCTAAATTAAATCCTTCTTGGTATCTCCTTATTTACAAATTCTTTAATATGCATTAATCCTTTTAACCGTGATGTTCAGTCCGTACCGCAAAGAAAACACAACACTCGGCCTCAATTACAAAGACCAATCGGTAAATGATGTTACAGAAATAATCGCTATTTATTACGAGAATCAAGAGAAACTCGTTAATACATTCTAAGAGTAAAATGTAGTCTTATTCAATGTTAAAGCAGATACTATATACAGTTACCATGGACCTATAAAGTGGTATCACATATGCATACAATTAAATTATGTGTACTAAAATTCCTTAAAATCTTACCTACAACTACACGCTTGCCTTCATCTGGTATCCAACAAGTGAACCATTTCTACTTTCATTCCGTGACGTTTCGCAGACACAAAATTAGTTGCAGTCACCTGTAAGGGCAGACGTCCTGCAGCCGTCAAAATATCTCAATGGGCGTCTTATACAACTATATAACTTGCTTCTATCTCCTGCGTTTTACATTAAAGCCAAGATCTCTAAATACCAATTAAATGTTATATTAGCCCGAAGTGCATAAACTTAACCCATAATGGGATTATAATGTGTCCGTCTGTCCAACAGTATATATATCAAATGATAAAATAAAAAATAAATTTCGACTAAATTCTACATAGAGATCTAAAATTTGGGTAATAACTTTAATTTAAACACGTGTCTATTCTAGGTCCTACATAATCCCTATTTTATACGAAGCTTAAATATATTTTTATAACGTACTTAAAAATTATAACGAAGAAAAAGTTAACCATAACACAAAATATGTATCTCAATTGGATTTAAAACTCTGGTAGGTAAACTTCTACCTGACTGCACAGCGCGATAACCCAGATGACAGCCATATTTGTGCTTATCAATCAATTGTACATAACAGACAACATGAAAAAATAATTTCTGTCCGTGGCTTAGAACATATTTGAACAAGTTCATACCTTTTCAGCAAGACGTTTAACTACTTTTGATACATCGTGAGTTTCAAACCCATTCTTTAATACACAAGTGTTTACCCCCGAAATTAACAACTATTATCTGTCAGTACGCTGGCCTTGTAATCCTGGGGTCTCGGGTTCGATTCCCGGCGGTGCCCGAATTTATAACTTGTGTTGGGCAAGGCCGTGGTCTAGGCAACACGGAGCTTTCCTCCGGGGGCTTCCCCGGTTTCTCCGTGGCATCCCAACAATTACTCCATTCACACACAGAAGAAGGCAATGGCAAACCACTTCTGGATCATCTGCCAAGAACGTATATGAACAGGTCCCAGTCCGAGAAAAGAATGGAAGGATCCTGTTCATATGGACCTGTCGTCAGACAGAACACTAGATAATAATAATAATAATCTGTCAGTAAATTTTGTCGGGCGGCTGGAGTTTAATGTAAAAATTCGACTTTCAGGTGCTAGCCGCATAATTTATTTGGTGTTAACCAATGTTTCGGCAAACATTGTAGCTTCCATTTTCAAGGTGTGAGGCCATACCTTACTCTGATTCAAAATCCAAAGATATTAACTATTATCTGATCTTGATTATCATATTCAGCATCAATATTACGCTTCTTCTAATTACCAAAGGTTCTGTAACCCACTACACCAATGAAATGAGAGACCAAGTAACGAGACGTGTAATACTAACAAACTCCCAATAATAATAATCTTGTCGTTCCATTACTGTGTGTGTACTCCTAAATGGGGTACTCCTTTCCATTGCAACTAACTTCAAGTGCAAAAACCATCATGGTGGTACTTCGGATACAGTGACACTGACCCCGCTGAGTTATGTATATGTTTATTCGCCACACGAAACGAGGTATGATGATGGCAGAAAGGCGGGAGAGCAAGGTGGGGAGAGAGAGAGGGAGGCTTAGCCAGCATCCTTCAAATCAAGTTGCACCACAACATGTAATTTTCTGTGCTCCAACGAAGGGCAAAAAAGAAAATAAAAAGAAACATGTTCTAAAGTGTGTGTATAAGTGAAGTCTCGTTATGTAAAGAGAAGGTTCTGTATGGCTTCTGCATAGGAACACCATTAGTGCATCGTTAAACTGAGACTATATCAAGAATAATCATTCAAAATCAATAGAGCATTGTTTCCAAAAAGAAAATACACATCGCAATTTACACGCCAGTTTTTTTTTTCTTACTCAAGAACGGCGTTAAACATCGTCTTTCACCCGCGACACACCCTCATTTGTGACGACACACCACCAAACACATGTTCACGGAAAAGGGATTCGAAAGTATACACGGTCACTATTATAGTAGGGATGACAAATCAAGAATATTATCTGGATTCAGAGGTCCCTGCTGCCTCCATCATCAGACCGATCTTTGAGGCAGTAAGAACCTCTGAAACGTCGGTAAACTTGTACCAGATTGCACGACGCAACAAGCAAGAAGACAGCCAACCATCTACGGACTCACCCTCGTGAGAACCTCAAAACCTACTAAGTAAAGAATGTAGAGACGACTCAAGAAACCTAAAAGTAGATACAGAATAAGATTAATTAGGGCTTTCGTGAATAATATAATGTAATCCCTTACTTAATGACAAAATATCGTACCATGCCAGTAGTTAACCAAGTCAGTTGCTCAGTCAGTCTGTCAGCCAGTTATTTCGTCATTTAGTCAATCTTTTAATTAGTATGTCAAACAGATCGTTACTTAGGGCCACGTAGTCAATCATTCTGATAACTAATTAATTAGCCACAATCAATAATTCAATTATACCTCCAGATAATAACATAGTGGGTCAGTCAATTAGTCAATGAGGCAATGTGACTGACATGACCTTATATTTACCGATTTCGTGATTTCCCTGGTGCCCTGATACAGGGAGGGGGCGTCCTTGAAATTATTTTGGAATGAACACAGCTGACCTGCGAGCAGCTGGCAGCTGACAGCAGGTATTGTTCGTGAACAGATCAGGGGGTATCAGTTAACCAAATTACCGCATGCCTACACAAAAAATACCAATCTTATTTAAAATCACGTCTGCACTTTTTAGAAAATTGTAAGCAATTACGATATACAAATGAGAAAAAAAAAAGAAATTGTTTCGAGATGGCTGCTGTGAGCCATTCGGAATGTCTTGCCTTATATTAAACCTCTCACGGTTCAAATCGTCTGTACTACAGGAATACTGATTTTCGGTTTAGGCAATTAGCACACATCATACTGTTTGCACAACTAATAAAACGTGGCGAAATCAAGTAAAAAAATCGAGTAAAATGTTGTTGTGAGTTTCGGCAAAAAATAAAACTGTAATTCGATAATATACAGGGTGATCATTTTATTTGTTAGCCGTCTACACCGAACGCCATGTTTGTTTACTACGCATGTCCATTCGTAAGGTTCCCGGCTGTCGATAGATGGCATCACCAAGCAGGCAACAAGTGATTTTATTTGTATATTTCATGTGATCAGTCCTGTTTTAGACGAAATTCTTTTACAATTTCATGGGTTAATAAATAAAATGATCAGAGTTTGTCATTCCCACACCCAAACGCCCTGCATATCGAAGCGTTTATTAAGACGGTTACAAGTTCTCAGAACTATATTTTATTTTCAGAGTTGTGATGTAGTGTGGTCCTTCAGGTGGTTACCGACGTTTCGGAGTACCCAGAAAACCATAAAATGCAAAACTCACAAGACCACGCTTGTCATTTTTACCTCAGCAGAAACGTCAACTCTCACATAAGTCATTCTTGCTGTCTTCTTTCGCTGGTGACGCTCATTTCAGATTTAATTTCATTAAGACTGATTAATCAGTTGTTCTAGATACTCAAATAGATCGACCGTCATTAATTCAGTTGTCAAAATGAATTAACCATTTGGAAAGAACAGCTTCACACGTTCTCATTTCTTTAAGAAAACCACGAGGAGAAAGGAAACAAGTTGGTGTCGTACCGACGCTTGTATTAGTTTGGTCTAAAAACCTAAAGCGAAGAGACCACATGAAAAAACTATGTGAAAATGCGGGATAATATTAAAATGGGTATTAAAGAACTGTAGTCTGAAGTTGAGAACTGATTCAGCTGGCTTAGGGTGGGGTGCAATTGCAGGATTTAGCGAAACCTTATGTTCCATAAGAGAATATTCCTGACCGGCTGAGTAACTATAAGCTTTTTTTTTATAAAACTCTTACATGTGGTGATAAGTACTATAACATTTCAACTCCACTATTTTGCATACGCAACTGAGACAGCTAGCAAAATAGGAACTTAAGTATGTCTGACTTAAAGAAACACGTATAATCTGTACTAGGTAGCATATGAAGAAATAACTAATTAGAAACTGTACTGACTCATCTGTATACATACGCCACTATTCATATAAATTTCAAATGACATAAAAGTCACCGCTGATAAATGTTTCTAAATGTAATTACGACAGTAGTGTTTTAATGTTCATTTAAAGCTCTCCCAAAAATATACCTAATTCTATAATGCAACGAATGGTGTAATGTTGTATCGTGGACAAGGTACTATTTGAAAATCATCTAATAAATTTGTCACCTAACAGTCAACACACCTTTCTTAACCGTCCAACTGTTGATAATAAAACAAAACAAATAAAACGTTAATAAAAAACTTGTTACTAAGAACCATCTACCTCATCATGACAAGCCAGGATCCTTAAACAACACATATATCCTGCTTGTTAACTTCGCGGCCCTCCCTCGCCCCACAGAAAGACACGCTGGTTGCCCTCAGAGGCTGCCTAATCCACACAGAGACTCACGTCGTATTCCTCTGTCGCTAAAAAGGGGAAACCTGGGCACCTATCAACAAATTACATCGCATTAAAGCAGATCGTTGAATGCTATTAGTATGAAACAGATTACGAATTGGAAATGTAGCGTTGCAACCCCAGAACACCAACACAGACTTCACTGAATAAATTTATATTTATTTTCTTTTAAATTAAACTCAGTGAGACTTTAGTTTGATTTCAAATTAGCCTTAATGATCTGAATCTGAAATTTTGGCAAACTGGATGAGGCAGTTTGGTGTATCTTCATCAGCCATGCTTACTCTGTCTACTCGTGGTCCATCCAACCACGAGGAGAGCAGAGCAGAACAGAACTTCTCATCTCTCTCTCTCTCTCTCTCTCTCTCTCTCTCTCTCTCTCTCTCTCTCTCTCTCTCTCTCTCTCTCTCTCTCTCTCTCTCTCTCTCTCTCTCTCTCTCTCTCTCTCTCTCTCTCTCTCTCTCTTGTTTCCAAACCACCTGATCTTTCACTGTATACCACGTTCACCACACCTCCTGGCGAGAGAATCATGAATCAGAGGCTTGTTAACCTCTCGTAACCTTCTCTCTGTCTTTCTTAACATGCATCTCGTTCCTTTTGCCTTCTTCAACCTCAGACTTCCAATCTTGAAGTTCTTATACATACTGAAGAAAATTGCTTGTAAACTGCAGGTAATAGACAGACATGTAACACATCGGTGGACGACATATAACGGAACGTACAATGTCTGACAATGCTAAATTAGCCATCGAATAAACACTCACCCCTTAATGACACGCTGTGAGTTATCGCCTGCGATTTATTTTGCATCGACTAATCGTGATTTATCTGCAATAAATCGTATGTCCACGTACACTCTAATCCGGAAAGAATTAATTTCGTCTCAGTAATTCTCAGTTTAGGTGCATGGGTAACAGTTTATATTAATCACGATCAATTAAAAAATAATTCGACTCTTGAAAGTCCAGTTTTAACCATGTGTCCCAGCTGCTTCAACAATCCGCCGAAAGCCAACTTGTTATGAAACGGTGAACACGGGCCTAGGAGTAAGCAAGAGGGTAGTTTAATGTTAAAGTAGCTCATGATAAAATAGGCGGGAAGGCGATAAATTGGATTAATCTGGCTCAGGATACAGACAATAAACTAAATATAAAAGTGCAAACAATTTCTGAATTGTAGGACTCAGTTAATAACATATTCGGCTCAACATTTGGTTAAAATAATTAAATTCATCAGTAAATTAATATGAATTTTCACGTATGTTGGTAACTTTGAGTGAAATTCAGGACAAATTTGTTGAAGTAAACCATGTTTCGTCATTTTCGAAATAAGAATTAACAATATATCTTTAAATCACGTCTATTCTTCCAAATTATTAAAATTTGGATTGATATTTAAAATTAGACTAAGTGTCCAAACCTATACACTTCTATGCCAAAAGCTATATAAATGTTGGTACAAGTAGTGTGGAGGGTAAACTAATGCACTAGATTAGTGTTTGTTGTACCTGTTTCATCTCGTTATTTCACCTGTGTGCAATTTCTTCTTCCCACAACTAAATATTACGCCTACGTGTTTGCAAAGCAAAACTCTGCCAACATTTAAGCTTTAGTATAAGTTTAATTGCTCAAACAGTCAGTGATAAACAATTCCTCCCACTTTTATCGCATAAATATCACACACATACAATAAATTTACACTTTCATTAACTTCGTATACACAGCACAAACTACACAGTCGTTGTTTTGTCATTCATATTTTAAGACGTGACTTAAATTCACTGCGTCCGCTTTTTAAACTTCCTGCGTTTAATTGAGCTGGAAGAATGAAAATCACTCAATGCGTTACTTAAAGTAATACTCACCGCTGTGAGAACCTCAAGTCTTACAAGGTAAAGAATGTTTCTACATCTGCCAAGAGATTTACTGAATAGCTCAAAATATCATCATAAGTTGAACAAAGCTAATTATCTTTATGCGACCTTTCGCTGTCATAATTTTCGCATATCCGGGGACATAAGAGGCATCAGTATCCAATTCGCGGCCAAATTTTAAAGCCTGTTACTTGCCTCGAGCTTTCTCCACGCTTATCACGGAATGTGATGAAGGAACTAAGCTTAGTATCAGAGAATTTTTGAGTAATTTTAACATCAAAATGGAGATTTTTACTTTTCCAGTTTTAAACTTTTTTTTTGCAAGAACACAGCCCCCGCGTATAACGAAAGTCATATCTGAATTTGAAAATTTTTCTGTGTCTAATATCACATAATGAACAATGTTTTGGAATCTGAACGAAAAACAAAATAATGTAAATTATATCCTGTTTCCAAATTCTGAACTAAGTTTCTATTAATGAAGAGAAATCTGAGGGTCCAGACGCACCAGTAGACACAATTCTGAGCCAGTTCTATCCACTCTCATCCTCACAAATATATTTACCCACGGTCAATCTCTAAGCAACATTCCGACCTATTTTTCAGTCATCATTAATCACTGCTTCACGTGTAAAATAATGTAAAGCATTTTTTAGAAAATGAATGTAAGAAAATAAATATATGCCCCATTACAGAAATTTTCGTGAAAGAGATGAAAGAATAATATTAAAATAGATCTAAAATAGAGCGAAAGATGGGCTGGATGCAGTAGTCCAAACTGTGGGCCCAGGGGGACAAAATATGGGGTTTTCTGCCCTCGATTTTAAATTGTTGACGAAAAAATATAATCCAACTTCCGAGAAATTGCAATTTTATAATATTTATGCAATACTCAAAAGTCCAAAAGAATAACTTAACACAGTGTAACGCACCATTGTCAAAAACCTTCAAACATCTACTACGAAAGTGTTTGTTATAAATAATAGACTTATCCGGCTCATCTATTAAACACAAGGCGATGTTCATCCCACATCAATAAAGTCACCCATTCCTCGAAGTATTTCAGATTGTGAGCAGTTGTATATGTTGTGTGCATTTTGAATTTGAATTGTTCTTACAGGTTTGAATTCCCCCACCTAAGGGTCTCTTTTACATTGTATACTTGTAAATGACACGTTGTAACCAAAGTTTTCGTTTAAATCACGAAGACACGTACTCTGTAAAACTAACACATCTTTCCACGTGTCTCATTCCGTTTTATCATCGATAAATCCATTGTCACATGCTCCACCATTGTCTACAAAAGAGAGATAAACAGACACACCCCCGATGTGTGTATGTGACACACCAACTGGAAACATATATTATTGTTATTAAGCTATAATTAAGTTAGCTTTTCCAACAAAATTCTCTATGGATGGAGTTGGTAAAAGGATAGTTCCAAATTAATAAACAATTTTTTTGCACTGGGACATGTTAATGATGCCTATATGAATCATATGATTTATATGCAGACCACGGAGCCTTAAAATTCGAGCTGCAGATGTCGGGCGAGAAGCTTTTTAACATTTCGTCATTCGGCCTTAAATCCCGAATTGAAATCTGAGAAGTGTTTTAATCAAGGATTTCTCACATTTCCCAAAACGTTGGAATTCTGAAATACGGTTTAATACTTCCTACCACAACAAAATCAAATAACATTACTAGTTTATGTACTCGGATATTGTAACATGCTGCATGCCTCTAGCTTTCTTGCAAATGTGAAGTCGTCACTGGCGATTTAACAAGAACGTATGGATGGCGGGAAATAGAAACTCAAAATAATTTTAAACAAATGACGTAATTTATAAATTACGATTAATTTTAGTTAATGATGTAAAACTTCAATAGTTTACGCACGTGTAAGGTTCCTGAAGATGGCAAATACAACACCGAAACATGTCGGGTTAACATGTAGAATGTTTTAATTCCTCGTAAATAATTCTATATAATAAATGTTGTATGGTGACGGTTTAAAAATATATACAAAATGTGATTCTTAAAAATGTTTTTTTTAAACTGTCATTGTAGTTATGTGTTTGGTTTTCCTGTACTGTACAGAATCGACCGTGGAGAAAGTCAAATCAGATATTGAAAGTTTAATTAGTGACCTGTTATAATCGAGGAGCTGCTACAGCTGCTTCCGAAATCGGCAAGCCTTTCTCCAGAGCAAGTTCCAGCGATGTCAATCGACATGAAATTCCGTACCGATATTAAAGACGAGTACATGGACATCGACTTGTGTGATCGACACAGAGAGTTTTTAAATTGCCTTGTCCAGATTAAATCCAGTCGTGGGCCCTACATGTTGTATTCATTTGCACTAAAATCTATCACACTTAAATATACATATTGTAATATAAACTGTGATTTTAATTTAAAAATTTTAAATAGTTTAATACCAGAATTCAATCGTATAGTTTATGTCTCAAATAAATGGATTTACGTCCTTTTTAAGATCCTTAAAGTAAATAATAACAGTCTTATTTTACCAAAAAATAATGTGTTATGTCGATACTCTAAATTCACGTGGATATCGATGCTTTTATCGATATAATTTCGTATTGTCTATCGATATAATTTGACACGTTTTCGTGCATTTTAGTTGTACTACGTAGATTGTAAAATGTATTTTCCAGCAAACTGGATAAAGGAAGGGAAAAATGTAAATTGGGTGGGTCGATGGGTGACGTTACAGCGACTGCAGCCTCGTCACGTCTGTGTGGGTGTGTGTCCCACTCAGTATATAGCATAGGGCTAGTCACAACAAGAATACATGAGTCGCTTGAAAGTTTCAGCCACAGGATAAAGATATCATCAAAATGGATATCATAATAATATATACACCGTGTCTCCCATTCTTCTCTCCCTCCTCTTTCCTTCCCATGTACCTCACCCTTCATTCCCAACCCCAAAACATTCAAATCTTACATCTCCATAATACAGTGGCGGACTGACATTAACAATTCACTTGGTTGTTTTGTACAGTTACGTACAAGGCAGCAGCTGGTTTGCCTAAGGCACTTAACACTGCGTTTCGTATCAGGATCAAGAATTCGAAGCGATAATACCGACTTCTACGAAAATCATCATAGCCTATTTTAAGGCATAATTCAAACATTTTCTTAAACACGTTGAAATGAAATTCATATAATTCTTGGTCAGTCCATACAACCAGGCACATAAGGTAAAACAATAATAATAATAATAATAATAATAATAATAATACGATACTATTCATTCAAAATTTGATTAAACGGGAGGCGTTTTGCTTAGAATATTTCACATTCAAATGACATTAAACAAATGAGTACTTTATTACGTTATAATTAGCCCGTTTTCTTCATCCTGTCAAAAAAATGAAAGCTTCAAGAACTATATCTGCGTATTTCTGTCTTTTTAAAAACACTTCAGCCAACTAACTGATTTGAATTGCATTTCGTGCGGGAATAACACTACTGGGGTCCACTACATTTACATATTAATATTCTCTTAACATCAATAATGCCAGTAACGACTATTGTGTCCCATACAAGTGGAAAATTTATTGATCAACTAAAATACTACAAGTTATTAAACAAAGGCCACTTGTTGCTTAGTTATGTAGTTAGTTGTGCAGGTGCTTAGAGTAAATTCAGAACCCATGGATAGAGCCAGTGCGACATGTTACATGGCACCTCACACCAACGGACTGCATAAATAAATGCCAATTACTTGTTGAATACTAACGCGGCGTCCCACCAGACAAATGCACATACATGATGGCAACAGAAATAATTTATATACGGTCTCTGGTCCCGGCTTGTATTGAGATAAATCTGACGTACAGCGCAGAATTTCGGGAAAGCGACGGGAGAGTCTGAAGATACCTGCTACATTAAAACTTGTTTAACTTCAAAATACAATGTATCATTCGTCTTATAGTACTGCAGGATCTCCGTCGTATGTTACCATGTCTCGCGTGCATATTTTGCAAAGCAGACATGCATATGTTCAGATAACATTTTGAAATTCCGTTTTTGTATGTACCCTCCTCTAGGCGGTGTGACAAGAAAACATTAAACTGAAATGCGTTTCGTGAGACTGAAAAGAAACTACACACTTTTCGATCACAAATTAAATTAGCGAGTAATAAAATTACACATTTCACGAACAAAAGACAAAAAGTGTTGAAACTGGGTATCAGCATGCCGTAAATTGGAATGGAATAAAATAATATTAAGGCGGAAATAAGAAAATTTGGTTTTAAGTGTAGGTGATGGATAGAAATGAAGTTCTCATGGCGACGAATATGAACATGGCTGTATTCTGGGTTTCAGCAGCTTGTGAGATGTTTCAGAGAACATTCAACCTCAACTGTCCGCACTATCGCGGTCTTCCTTGATTAACGTCGTTAAACATTTCCTTTTAAAACGTAATGAAACATTAGGCCGACATATGGAATATGTGAAGATGTTAAGGTCGAGGACACACGGAAAATGCAGCTATAATTTTGTTGTAAGAGTGTATAAAGGCCTAACTTTGATTTATCTGGCAGAGTAAATAAATTACAATGACGAATCTAAAGGAACATTCTTACTTACGTCAACGATGATCTTAAAGCTTCAGAATTTTACGGAAACAAACTGTTTCTTTGGATCTAAAAGTTCGTACATCAAAATGTCTCATGTTTACATGCCTGTTACATCTAAAATATGAAGAATTTAAAAATACACTTTGTTATACCAGTAAGACAAATCTATCTTAGGCTTAAAGTTCGCTAAACAGTAAGAGGATTTTTTTTTCCTCTAGAAAGTTATTCTTTCGCACAGTGACAAGAATTTAAGTTAAAAAATTTCTTCAAAATTAAATCAATTACTTTTTATATTAATTCCCATTTGAAGCAACATTATTCACAAAATTTATGAAACATCACGAAATAATACGACATGGAAAAATTAATGACAATATTTACATTACTTTTAACGAAATAATAACACCCGCAGTGACGCGTATTTTATATTTTACGTATCCGCCCTGTGTTTCAACGAATTTGGTCCAGAGAACCACAACTCATGCTTCAGTTGTCCCGTGTACGCTAATTGAACTTCCCCTTAACCTCAACACCTTACAGCCGATGGCCGTCCAGAACGCGCACCACCAACATTCATCCGCCATATCACGAACTTTTTAACACAATCGTAAAGTCTCCTTAGGCTTATACAGCTGTCGCAGCTGTGAACTCCCGTTCACCCGCGAATTTCACTAGTTTTAACGTCTTCCTGAGCACAAAATTTTATTAGAGTTTTTTAAACTTTTCTGAAACATTAAATCTATGACGAATCCATGTTAAACGTGTCACAGTATTATCAATATTTAAAAAAAAACAATGACAACGAACTACGCACAACGACGGGATTTCTTTATATTGTTTACATTCTACCACCTTGGCAGTGCTGCCAAAACCACTTCTGAGATAAACTAAAAATTACCTTTACTTGCGTAATTTCCCTCGTTACTTGTTATTTCACTACATAATAACCGCCTTCGGTTCTGAATAATCTCCAAAACCAAAATATTACATGTTTAAAGTTTAATGTTTTAAGACAACTAAGTTTGAAGACTGCCACCACACTGGAACTCTGTTAAATTCAAGACGAGTAGAACACTGGTAAAAGTACGCTCTGTCAAGTTGGCTATCATGTAGGGAGTATAACAAGGAATAAAACAAAAGCGAAATCAAAGGCGACAGGAATAAAAACAGACACGTCACAGCGAAGCGTGAATTAAAGTGGGACAGAAGTGACTAGGAATGACAAGAGTTGCGTATTGTGGTCATGTAAGACACAAGCTTTTATATACAGCACGCTGCACTAAGTGATCTTGTACAGCGTGTGACAGAAACTCAGACCTGTTTCTCAGCGTACTTAAGCTGTGGAAAGAGAAGGTTCATCAGAATAATTTTTATAAACTCGTTTCTTAGCTCAAAGTAAAACACAAAGCTTCTCCATTACAAAGATCAATTTGTAAATGTTTAAAATTTCCAGCTAACAGACACAATATTGGAATGATGTTATGTTTATAGTTTAGATGCGTCATGTTTGTGTTCAAAATTCAAATATATATTTATTATTCAAGTCTATACACAAACTTTTATTGACAATATCCAAACTCATTTTCATATAAATGATATTAATAACTCAAAATGTTAATTATATTGTTGATAATTTCACAGAATAATGAACAAATAACATAATACGCAACATAATATGCAAAATAATAAAGAAGATCAAAGGAACACCCACAACAGTAATCTACATCTACAATCAATGAAAAGCTTGCATTAATAAATATAGAATAGTTTTAAAGATAAAAACCTGAAGATGATGCTATGACATTGAAACATGTAGTAATATATAGCGCAATATTGTAACATCGAGATAACGATGAATGGCGCAGAATATTAATGGTGATTTTAAATTTTAACATCAACAATTTAAAAGTTTGTGTATAGACTTGAATAATAAATATATATTTGATGTTATGTTTGTTTACCAGTCTGTAAACAAACTTTGCCCTCTTCCTTAACTCTTCAGAGAAAATTAAGATTCCACGCTTAGTGATCTATAATTTCAGCATCAAATCGGAATGTTAAGCCAGTTTCACGTTCCGACCCCTTTATACCCAGGGAGAGAACCCCGGTAACCTAACTTGTGAGACATATGGACCCCATAACTGCTCTAGACATGATGAACAGAGAAAAAAAGTCACGTCCAGTCCTTATTCAGCCACTTTACTGTCTTAATAAGACTCAGTTTTCTTTGTCCTTTGCTGAGCACGGAAATCTGAACATACAGGTTACGAACTGAGCTCAGTTTATGATATTTATACTTCTCAGAGCGCCGTTTCGACTGGTAAAAATTTACAGACGTTTCAGAGGTTCTTGCTGCCTCCACTGGCGCCCTGATCATAAACGTAGCAAGCATATTCGAAAAATCGGCAAAACTCTACCATACTACACGGCGCAACATCCCAGAAGACAGCCATTTTGTGTTCTTCTTTTGTTTTCGGTAAAAATAATTCCTCAGAAATCTGTTCATCATACAACCTGCTTCTTCCCAACACATTCACTTCAAAGTAATAGACAGAAACCCGTAACTTTTGATACTCACAACAGATAAACATAACGAGAAATAGAAAATACGCTAAAAACAATTCAGAAATCAACTTTAGATACAGTCGGAACACAGACAACATGTTAGAAAACATTAGGACCGTCGCAACACAATACAAGAATCAGTCTTTCAAGTTAAGTGAGATAATGAAGTTTATGAGCCGGTCCATGGAGATATAAGGTACGTACCATTCCTATAGGGGCGGATCCTGCTACTCATTTGTTTCAGTTTATCTCTTAAAAAAAGGAAATACAATAATAAAATATCTCCTGTGGCAACCATAGCCTCTAAACTAACCAATAGCGTGTAGGTAAATAATGAACAGGCAGACATGATAACCAATGAAAAGAAAGTTTGTTTTCAAGAAAGAATTATTCGGTTGGAAAGCCACGCCCAGGCTATTAAATAAACAAAAGTACACACATACAAGATGCTATTTGTGTATCACACGTTAGGTGTGGGTAAACGTGGCTTAAGTACCATTAACATCACGACATCGGAGATTCACTGTGGATGGTGGAGTGATCATGTAAGTGACGAATTGGAAAGGACGTGGAAGGAGACGTTCCTGACTTATTTAAAAATTCTATCTCAGCGTTTGTCTTAAGAGACGGGAAAGTTGCTAATAATGTAGCTGACTACCGGACAGAGATCAGAATCTGGAGCCTCCCAAATATGAAGCCTTCGGAACACTAAAATTACATCGTCACTTGCTGTAATATTATATGTCGAGTCATACAACGAAGGCAAATCGTGAAAGAAAGACACCTCATCACGATTAAACCAGCTTTAGACGGGCGTGTTCGGCAGACTCAACTGTTTAAACCACTCTTGCACGGAAGACACTCTCACATTAAGTGAACTCCCACCTCGGGGAAGGTTGGCTGCTCGGGACTTGGCATTATTAAAAAGACTGGGGTGACGTAGTTTAAAGCTCTTCCGTCACTCACAAGTGCCCTTGCCTATGTCCTCTAAATCACACGTTCTCAAAAATCTTTCATCCATCAGGACGTTCAAGAAATTATCTCGTCCATGTAGCATCAGATAAGCTCTTTCTGTAAATAATTCTACTTGTTACACTTCAGTATACAAAAACACATTAAGCTGCTTCAGTTCACTAGCAGGTGTCTCATCATTCTATGACGAACTCCTCATACCCTCAGAACTGATATTTTGTAAGCACGACTAACCCTTTAAAGAAATAATCGCTGTTTCCACGGAGAATTACAAGAAACATAAATTAAAGATTTATAGGTTGTCAGACACGCCGGACAAACTAGGCTTTTAAGAGTCACAGTTAAAGTGCTCTATCTATTTCTTATTTTCGCAGTTTAAACAGCGACGTTAAATAATCAATCAATCAATCCTTAATCTCTAAAGGCAAAAGTGATTCTTTCTTAACTGGAATATTCAGATCTATTAATTATACTCCATTTAGCTTCACAACAATTCTTATGTTTACATAAAAACCTTACAACAGCAAGGGTGTTATCACATATTAAGAAACATATTTCGCTTATTTAGTGACCATCTTCACAGCTTGTGGAAAAACATCATGAGATGAATGGTAAAGCAGCGCACAGCTTTGTAGTAGATCCGTACACGACACGTAAGTACGGTACGGTAAAAATCCAAATCATCGGTCAGCTAAACAAACCCACATACACAAATGAAAACACAGTTATTACATTGTAGAGGGTCCCATAATTCCGGGGCCATGCGACAACTAGGCTATTTGGCAAAATACAGAAAATCATAAAGAGGCAAAACTTGTAGTAAATCACGTGTTTTAAATCTCGAATGTTGGAATTTTTTAACCTAAGGCGAGCCGTTACGGTCCTACACCCTTTAAATTATCAGTAGGGAAACTAACGGAGATTTTGTCACGTTGACGTGAGAGCAAAAGAAAGGTAGCCCTGATGATGGAGGTAACAAACACTTCTGAAACGTCGGTAAACTTCTACCAGCACAAAATATAAGCCGCCGTGAGAACCTGAAATCTCGCCTTCATTAACTTCATCTGTATATAACTTATTACTCACGAGACAAATTATACATATTTAAAATATGTTAAAATTCGTGCAAGTTCGTTTTGATTAAAATGTTTTATTTTAAAATGAGACACAAGGCCTAGGCAATAGACTTAAACCCCCTTTTAAATTACGTCCCATGACCAGAAACAAAAATAACACATCGAAATTAAACCGCAACAGAACTGGCGAAAGGACCAGAATTTATTTATAGCTAACCCTTCGACACCCATATTATATTCGCAAGACATTCCCCTTCCTTCCTTCATTCCTTCTTCCTTTATTTTCATTTTCAAACACGGATATCCTGTATTTCTCTCTTTCTTCCCGTTTGTGCACCCCTGGGGGGGGGGGTCAGCCAATTCCTCCTCCTAGCCGTCTGTCCACCCCTGGGAGCCCGCCTGCCAACCCAGCGAAGAGAGGTTCAGCACAGCACTGCCAGAAGGTCCAAATTGCTAAAGACCTTTTGTTCCCTCAGATTAAAAAGTTAAACCTATACATTAGGAATCGAGCGTAGGCTTTAGACGCCACGGGGGGTTCGCATTTACCCGAGAGAGGTAAAACCAGGGAATATTGTGTATTTTAAAGGCATACCAACCAACAGGTAGAAGGGAATTAGTGTTGTTCCCTTGGGTTTGCCTCAGAATGCGAGCGGGTGCTTACAAGGTGATAGGAAACACCACGAACGCGCAAAAGTGGATTACATACGCATTCTTGTGTGCCTTGTGAGTCAAGGCTTCGCGTATCTGTATCCTTTGTTCATGATCAGCGAAGTAGCTGATAGTCGCTCAGGCGGTCAAAAAGAATTATTTTTCCATTTTACTCGAAGTTTCCTTACGTTGTTCAAAAAAAGCTAACTACCGGGCCCTATTCTGTGTCAGACAAATTCATTCTCGCCGTCACATCCTACTTTTAGACCCATTTTAATATTATTTTCCCATAAATTTCTAGTCTCCAAAGCGGTATATTTTCATCGAATTTTCAGACTACAGTGTTCCACGAGTTTCACTTGCATCACTCTAGCCTTAAAAACGCAAGTTTCTATAACCGCATGGTTTGAGGGCGGTAAGGTCGCGTCAAATTTAATTACAACAGTAATGGGTCTTTCAAAAAGAATGGTGTTTTTATTACAAAATAGACTCATTACAATTCGATTATACTATTCAGGGGAGATAATCGCTGGGTTTTACAACGTTTCAGGGTTTTCTCTGCGGCCCGGTAACTGAATGAATCGCATTCCTTCAGCCAAGAGGCTTTAAAAATACGACATCCTCTCGACAACAGTTCGTCCTTATGCTATTTCTTTGAAACAGGCTCAATATAAAATTAAATTACAGGGTTTTATAGTTAAAAACTAATCGATATATAACAGGTATTGCAAGATGCTTTCTTTTATTACAATATCAACATCGTTTCGGCAGTTATTGCAGTTGCCATCTTCAAGGCGAATTATCCCCGAAAGCCGAAGCTATAGACTGAAATTCAAGAGCGTAAATCTAAGAACAAAAATTTATGGCGAATGTTTCAAGTCTTCAGACGGACAAACAGACGTGGCGCCATCAGTAGGAAATTCGCCTTCAATTAAAAGAGGCGTAAATGACGTTATTTGAACACCTGTAAATTGATGGAGATAATTGTGTGATTCATTTTAACTCCCTGAAGAAGGCAGTTTGTTCAAATTAATGATGTCGGAGGGTAGAGAAGTTTATACCGAGAAATCTGTGCTACAAAATTGGAATAACCGTTCACAACGAAAGGTAAAGTGGAGCCGTGTTAATGCCTAGGGGAATGAAAGCAGGCATTCTGAGCTAAAAGTCCCCTTAACTATCAGGTAATAAGATAATTACTATAGGTTAAGAACTAAGACTGGGGAGTGCATTTCGTCATCATGAGGCCCTCTGAAGCCAGCCCTTGGTTTGCTGAAGTGCTTCAAGGGTCGTCAATCACAAGAAGTCACTAATTATACAGCGCAAGCCCACATTCATCTGTCAGAACAGAGACAACACTACTAACGGTATGAAATATATTTATCTTTCAGAGGATTTACGATGCTATGTTAAGTGGGTCCCTTGTTACCACTGCAAGGCCCGTCCTCAGGTTGAGGATGGAGGAGAAGGTCATCAGGTATGGAGGGTAAGGAGTCTACCTCCGAACATATCGAATAAACGTACGCGAACAGCCGACAAGGAGTAGTCCTCCAGCTTGAGGATGAGAAGTTCCAGCTGTAGAATGTTACGAAATGTTACACACCGGATTCTTTGCGGCCACAAAAGAAAGAAGTAAATTAACTTTCGGATTCCAAAAAAAAGCAGGAATTTCTTTGCCAGCTGGATGATTGTCATCTTCTCAACAAAACATCTGACGCGTGGATTTGGATCCTTAGTTGGTTTCTAAAATTATAGACAGTTAGTGCGTGGTTTGAAATTCTCCTGACAGTAAAGCTGTGATGTTGGTTTTCTGGGTTGAGGACTCGTACTCAGATTATCGAACTTACAAAGGATTAAATGAATAAAATTTTTCTTGGATATTATCCATCGTCTAGTAAATATAAAACGTAAAACGACGTTTCGGAGATGGGACTCTATCTCCGTCTTCAGGTTCCTACACAGTTGGGCCCACTAGATAGAGCCAGAGTAGGCCCAACTGTGTGGGAACCTGAAGACGGAGATAGAGTCCCATCTCCGAAACGTCGTTTTACGTTTTATATTTACTAGACGATGGATAATATCCAAGAAAATTTTTATTCATTTGACTCTTCACCATCGTCAAGAAGTTTTAGATTTGATTTACAAAGGATTCCCCTAAATAAAGTCTGGGAGTATTGTCTACCTCCGTTCCAGCCTTATGTCAAGGCCACAAGTCTCAGAAAAGTTTACGAGGATAAATGTTTTTAGCTCGGCTACTACTGTGAACATTCTGCATGTTGTATCTGTGTCAGCAGTGAAGGTTCGGCTAATGATAGGCTAAGTTATGATATACATAACAAGAAAATAAACTATAATATTATTATAACTATTGCTTACGTTGGTGGTTTTTTGTGTGTGCTTCATCTCCTTCGTTTTTCATTCCTTTTTGTTAAAGTGTAGTTCTGGATACTGCTAATGACGGCCATGGGAGCGGTAATTTAAAAATGACGCCACTTAGAAAACGGAACGGGCAGTCGGAGGAGAAATTTCAACCACAAACTTACAAGGGGAAAAAAAAAAAAAATTCCACTGTGTTCCGAAATACTTCTTTGTCTGTTAAAAGCCGATAACATCGTGAACTTTACCTAATAATTAAACGTGAAGAAAAACATAAACTATATTCGTGGAAAAATCCCTTTGCTTCTGATTCTATTCCAACAACGTACGATTTAAAGCGTCTTCCAAGTCAACAGACATTTACAGCCGTCCCTTTTATTAATTACATGGTGTGGAGATATAAAATGAACGTCTGCCTACGCTGCTTACATAAAATAACTTACAACGTTTGTAAATGATTTTTAATCTTCACACGGCGACGAATACTAAGACTGCTGTGTTCTGGGGTGCCATCTGCAGCGTACACTGGTAGAAGGTTACCGAGGTGTTAGAGATTCTTGCTGTCGTCATCACCAGTCGGATTAAGCCACTTCACAGACTTTTTTAATGAGCCGGGATAGCTCAGTCAGTATAGTGACTAGCTACGGGCTGGACGGCCGGGGTTCGATCCCCGACGGGGGCAGAGGATTTTTCCTCTAGCCTCTGCGTCCAGACCGGCTCTGGGGCCCACCCAGCCTCCTCTACAATGGGTACCGGGGTCCTTTCCCGGGGGTAAAGCCGGCCGGGGCGTGATGCTGACCACTCACCCCCATCTAGTGCCGAGGTCAAGGAAGAGAGGAGCTATACCTCCACTCACCCCAAAACGCCTACATGGCGTATAGTGGGACAAACTTTACTTTACTTACAGACTTTTTTAATATTATTCTCCAGTAGTCTCTTAACAATCTACTTTCCAATGCAAATTTTATACGCATTTCTGATTTCACACATCCGTATTAAGGCTACATGCTTCAATAATTTAATCGACCCTGATTTAATCACCAGTGTAGTTCAAGAGAAAGCTAATTTCGCGAGTTTCTTATTATTCAGGTTTATCCTTTCTCCTAGTTTCTCGCCACTATTAAAGATACATCTTACTCTAAGCATTTCGTCTTCTTATAACCCATAACTCTCTCTTTTATACAAGGTCAGGGACCAAGATTTTATATACATAAAATCCAATATATATATATATATATATTTAGTTTTCCGAACGTGACTAATAAAAACGATTTGACTGAAAGCTACCTTCATGACGTCCAAAATTAATAATATTTGTGTAACAGCAATAAAGTAATAACAATTTAATTTTCTCAAGTATATTATCGAATGTCATCCAAATGTTGACAATCACTGCATTCTTCGACGCAGCAGAGCGAGAACAGGTTTAAAGTTCGTACCATCATTAAAATTTGTAGTTAAATGACAGTGTAGATGTTCCAGTACAAAAATGGATATACAGATAGATTCTTTTACCAACATTACTGACCTTTATTTGCATTGCTGAAGATGATGAACATGGCGGCGATGCGCAGTGACCGTAATGAATATCAAAGCTCCCACTTTCAATTACCTGCAACACAGAACAACAGCACCAAATTACCAGTTGTATATGGAAGATGAAGATAACATGAAGCTGCTCAAATTCAGGATCTGAAGAATTTGTCTTGTGCTTCTGTGTATTTTTTACAGTCCTCCATTTCTGTATCTCTTTGTTATAAAATGAAAATATTTGATTACTGTTTGGAAGGTCATTCAATAATTGGAATAAACATATAAATGTTTTGGTTTTTATTGATTAAGAAGGAACTTCATCTTAATTTATGTTTACAGTTTAAATTGCATTCATGTCTGTTGGTTTCCAAAGTAGTCATTGTTGCACTTCATATTTTTTTTTGTAGTGTTCTGTCTGATGACAGGTCCATATATTATGAACAGGATCCTTCCAACCTCTTCAGGTTGTCAGGGGCCTGCTCATACATATATACATTCTTGGCAGAGATGATCAGAAGTGGTTTGCCATTGCCTTCTTCTGTGTGTGAGTGGAGTAATTGTTGGGATGCCACGGAGAAACCGGGGAAGCCCCCGGAGGAAAACTCCGTGATGCCTAGACCACGGCCTTGCCCAACACAAGTTATAAATTTGAGCACCACCGGGAATTGAACCCGGGACCCCAGGCTTACAAGGCTAGTGTTCTGACCGCTAGAACACCGTGGCGGTACATATCTGACCTATTTGATGATAAATTTTTCTGCCCCTTTGTCAGCGTAAGGAGAGTGTATATTTACAACATATGTGTGTAAGGTACAATAACAATATTATATTTTAATTCAATACGAAATATAATTCCAGAAATTAGAGATATTTTAAAAGGACTGTGGACAGTAATTGACACTCAGCGATCCCATGATTCAATCCGACTCGCTTAAAACTAAAATACTACCACTCTACAACCTCCCTGGCAACAGCGAAAAATTACATCAAAGTTCAGTTTACCCATAACGATATTATTTGCTGTTTATAGCAACCGAAACTGGGTATTATTTAGACATTTTTAATTGTTCTGATTTTCGCACTCTCCAAAAGCTATGACCTCTTTCTTCCACAAACAAAATTTCTATGCTGTTTCTACTTCCATTATATCCACCGATCAAGTTGGCCCGCGGCACACATAATCACCAGCATGTAAAAATCTGTTTAAACAAAATTTGGCATCCTAAATATTTCTGTTACATAAACAGCGGTATTATTTTTTGAGACTATCTCTTTCTATGGCATTAGCAACAAAATTGTGTGCGCACACGTGGTACTCTTCTGGGTAGCACAGTATTGCGTCTACAAACGTCGTCATGCCATCAAGACCACCGCCTTCTCGCACGTCCAACAGATCCAACAACAGATTTTCTCGTCTTCCCACGTTCAGACCACTTCAGCCTCCTCATTCTAACTGCCTTTATAATAATTTAAAAATAAATTTTTAAAGCTGCTCACTGCTTAATTTTCTCAATTCAATTGCTTAGATAAAAACATTTTCCTCCGCGTTTTGATCCCAAGGACACGAGAATCTCACTTAAGCCCTACTTCAAACAGCCTACCTTCCGTACGGGCCTATGAAGCATGTTTATTAACAGTAGCCTAAACAAATGAAATGTTATGACACAGAGCACAAGAGGGCTACACTCTCTGTACTTATAAAGAACACTGTCGTAGTTGCTATGATATTAACATACAAATTCCACATTATTCAAAGTTAAGAGAGCTCTACAATAAAGTTTCTTTTTTTAAAACTGATTATACTGTACCAGCATTACGCTAAGTATTAATTCATACAGACGTTAGGGAACATAAGTAGGTCTAACGTCCGTCCAGCTAAACAGGTGAACCCTCTCAGCAACTAGCAGGTTATTAGAAACAGCTTTGTCATACTGAATGACCACAGAACTTGAATTAGATGCCTCAGAAACAATGTCACGGAGATTCGGTCTGAATAATTTCCATTGTCCATACAAGAACGGAACAAACAGATTGACAGCAGAATCGCAAAAGAACTAACCATTTTCGGCTCTGGAAATGTTTGGTTTAATAGAGATTCACAATTAAAGTTTCCAGAACAATACTGTGCAGTCATTTCTCATCTCCCACTCGCGTGCTACCTGTCCCGCCAATAGAAATGCCTGATATAATAATAAAATTGTAGGGTCATCATATATACCAGTGGTATTCAACCTGAGGTACGCGTACCCCCGGGGGTACGTGAAATTTAAAAAATATATATATATTATTTTATGATAAACACTGAATAATCAGTAATGTAATTTATTTTAGATGTAGATTATATATTATGTATAACTTGAATTATACACAAACAACTTTGGGGGTACAAAGTTGAAGAGAAATTATATCTGGGGGTACGAGAACAAAAAAGGTTGAATAACACTGATATAAACAACAGGCTTCACACGTAAAGATCTTTTGTCCACTCCACAACCTCCATCTTGTTGGTAAGTTTAGTTGTATAATGCTTGTTACAAGACAAACGCTTGAAATTCTATCCGCGTTCATATCTATCAAGCCAGAGTCTCGCTGCCATAAGTAAACAACACAATACGGTACGCTTCCTCATCGAGACAGACGTGGACCTAACATCTTAATCACTCGCGTGACGTATTAGGTACAGTGACCTTCAAAAACATAATATACATCGCCTCATTTTCATAAAACCATCGTAACAATAAAATTGACTGTAGGACGTAAAATATCCGTGACTGACTTCATTTCGTAAGAGATCCTTTGTTTATAGTTTTTAAGAAGATGTTTAACATCTCAGAGATTCCATTCCCTGTGAATATTTCACCACGCGCTTACGAACTGGCGTGCATTTCACGGGCAATGCACTGGTATTTCTAGGCGAGCATTTATTTATGAAAGGAGACATGTTGCTTCACAAATTGCGGCAGGTGTCAGGCACTGGAGGAAGCCTATATTGAAGGAGAGTCTGTTCCTACAATCTGCAGAGTCGTACGTATGAATTGCATTGGTCTGGTGACCGTCTCCGTCTCCATTATCAGAGTAGATGTGTCAAAATGATCATGGAAACAGAGACAGTCTGCCAAACGTTGGATTGCAACTCCATACTAACACGGATAACAGACTGAGGAGACTTCAATGCAAATCAACCAGTCAAGTCAATCAGTCGTTCAGTCAATCACATTGAAGCCACACATTCAATCAGATCAATCTTTTAAACTGGTCGATGGATCATGATAGTGAGTCATTCAATCAGTGAAATCAGTTATAATTCAATACAGGCTGACGAGTCACACAAAAAACCACACGAACAAAGCATCAGCCAAAGTTACAGAACTATTTCGATTTGTTTATCGGCGTGTATGAGCCGGACCAAGTGCGACGTTTATGCTATTGCTGCACGATGCTGCTGTTAGCGCCGGCATTCATCTCCGCCCCATTAACATGGTCGCCCCAGCATCCTAATCAAGACGTCATGGCTGCAGGATATGCACACCGCATTCCAGATACATAACACATCATCAACTTGTGCTCTTATGCATACAACACAGCCTCATGACCGCACAGACTACCAATAGGCAACGAGGCCGCGACAGAAACTGCTAGTGTCCTAGTGTAAAGAACTAAAACATCAGAACTATTTAACAAATAAAGAAAAGCGAAGGAAGACTTACATTGATAAACGTAGAAAAACTTATTCAACAAGAAAAAAAACGCTGAAAAACGAAGTATTAAATATCAACAGAAACCGATAGACGAAAAACGCGAAAATATCGAAAAAGAACGAGAAGGACTCTAGAGAAAGCGCCCGAAAGTTCAAGAATTTTTTTTTCCCGGAAACTACTCGCAAATCATGTTTATAAATTTGTTCTTGTGATTAGACTGACAAGATTTAAACAAATATATATTTATCACAATATGACGCAACTTTATCATCTCATAAAATTATATTAATATGATTATGATTATGCAAGTTACATACGAACTTAAGGCTGAAGTAACAGCTTTGTTATAATACAGCTGATACGAAATAGAGGCTCTTAAGTAACAATAGTAATGTCTTTGTTACTTCTCATGCATTCACAGACACAATAAAGCTATACAAACCTACTTAAGGCACGATATTTACGAAGGGCAGTGCGATTGTGTTGCACACCTGGTTCAGCTAAATTCAGAAGCAAAATATCCAACAAGATTATTAAATAATTCCCATCCCTATTACGAACATTTAAATTCTTATTTATTATCTCATCAACTTACCCTTTGTACCCGGTACGAAACCATTCAATTAGTTTCAACATTTCAAGATGACGTAGTTCAAACCTATCTGCATATTATTACTGTACAAAAATGTCTTGATCGTTCACCCACCCATTAACTGCATGGGAAAGTTCGTTGGTTATGCGGCTAATAAATGCCCACTTAACTACGTATATATAACCAGAGTGAGACAGACAAATACAGCATCTCCGCGAAAGGACTGTTTTTAATTTTCTTTCGGCAGAACCTAGTGTTTTAATGTTGGCATGCATGCTCAAAGTAATATTGGTAGTTTAATCTGATAGTATCGCTTTTTACAGAACATAGGACGTTAATTAATAATAATCAGACAATAGTCAGACATATTGTGAAAGCTCTGTACATCGTATATTAGAAAAAAAAATGTATCGGAATCACTATTATACAAACTGGTTCAAAAGTCAGGACACGCTTGAAATGAAAATGCATTTAAAAAATTTTGTCTGCAATTTAGCATTTAATTTAACTTAATTACTTTTCATGTCTGACCTTACAAATACCTCTCCAAGCATATATGGAGATAGGGAATTATCTCTGTCTATTGGGCTCAACTGAGTAGGTATCTGAAGAGGGAGATAGAGCCCCATCTCCGAAACGTCGTTTTCATATTTTATTTCTTAGACGATGGAAAATATCAAATAAAATTTTTATTAATATAAATACGCTACCATTTTATGTATTACAAATGACCGTCTTCCGCGTTATCATAACTTTGCTCCCTGACATGGCCATCGTGTCCTGACTTTTCCATCAACTGTACAAACTGATCGGAAATATAAAATACGTTTTCAGGCAATTAAAGTAACACTGACTCCAATCCAAATAGGTCTGCAGTAAAACATACTACAGTACATAATTAAAATCAGCAAACTACACTATCAAACTTCCACACAATTTTTGAAAATGCATATAAAATTTCAACAGTTTCAAAAAGTCTAAATTTCCTTATTTTGCATTTTATCCACAGAATAAAAAACAGTTCGGGAATAGCTGAGTTTACCCTGTTCTTACCTGAAATCGAAAACCCATCCTTCGAAACGTAGTAATTTTTGAAGTCAGTTTAAAAACCTCAAATAAAGAAATAAATAATTTAATATTATCGCCAAAGACAGAGAATAAAATTATAATGTCAATTTTAAATTCGTTATTTGACATGAGATATAACAAAAAAAAAACTCCAAATTTTCGGCAACGGGAAAACTGTCCGACAATACCTTGTGCCAAAAAGTGTTTCTTGTAAATTGCACGTGACAAAGTGTTACTAGAACATCGTCCATTTCGACTCATGCAGACTTGTGGTCGTCGTCGTGGGTCCAGCGTGGACTGTACAATATTTATAATGACGAAGTTAGTTGCCGCACCATAAAACACAAACAATAATATACAATGAACTTAACGAGAGCAAGGCTTAAAATGAGAGAGCTGCAAACAAGGTAATTACTTCATCCAGAGAGCCCTTCTGATAGCTTGTTAATGTTAATGATTCTGATTAAAACTAACATCGTTTAACAGCCCAAGCGTTTTGTACGAGCCTTGCTTGTGTTATCAATATCACAGGATCTGTTGGAGAGTTAATTGGCTGGGATTTGAACGAAAGGAAGGCTCGAAGAGGAGGGGAAGAGAGGAAGAGAGAGGGAGAAAACGAGACAGGAGGTACAGGATCAGGGTTGTAAAACTTCTCCCCAAGACTCAGAATGTGTTGTTAAAATTTTTTAGAGATTGTAACTATTAGCCTATAGCGTAACCAGGATAAAACGCCCGGTGAATTTCAACGGGTAATTATTTTTCATATCCTATTTTCTAGCCGTAGTTTCCATACATTCAACTCAATTATTCTATTTTACTACTAATTGTTTCCCATTCTTACACGTCTAAATCTTTCTGGCCTTCCTCATTATTCTTTATTATCACAGGTCTGCATATTTCTCCAGTTCACACCTCATATTCTCTAATTTAATGTTTAAAGCATGAAGAAATACCCCAAAATTCAATTTCAAAGATAATGTAAAAACATATGTATTAAACACTAATGTAGTTCTGTGATACAACTCTGGAATATTTTCTGGATGAGAAAAGACGGCGCTCAAGTCGTAAAACGGACAAAACGATTTAAATTTCATCAAACTTACGTAATTTCAAAGTTTTCTTTCAGGTTCGCCACAGAAGCAGACACTTGCCAACAGGCTTCCGAATAATAGGCTATAGGTATAAACGAGATATTACGACGTTGATGTTCTGAGTCCACACAAAACAAGACTAGACTTAGCAGATAACTTCAACTTTGATAAACATAAATATTTTAAACATACTTCAGATCGGAAATGAGTTTAACACAGTTCAGTGTTAATACCTATAACTGAAACAATGGAAATATTAACAGACACAAATTTAAGTTTAGAAAAATAAAATCTAGAAACTCTTGTTATCACCTGGTTCACTTCAAAAATCCTTAAATATGAATATTTCTAGATTAAAATGATTAGCCATAATCAGGTATCGGTCGTTTTATCCACGATAAAAGAGCCCAGGTACCCACTGGTTAGGAGCTTGTGTGGGCCTCAGAGACGGTCTGGACAATGTGGAGAGAGAAAATCTCTGTCCATGCCGAGAATAGAACTCTGACTGTCTAGAACGTAGCCTAGTCGTTATACAAACTGTGGTGACTGAGGAAAATATAGCTTCAGTAAAGGAATCATGTACTAACAACATAACACTCTTTTTTTGAATACGAAATGGCCAAAGCCCTATTAGTATACGAACTATAGAAAGGAAGAAAAATAACCAGAATAAAGGTTTTTCAGTATAGAATAAAAATCTGTTGAATTTGCATTAAATCATCGGCGAACCTGGTGGTAAATTGATGAAATATTACGTCGGTGAATATTCGTCACGTTGTGATGTGTGATTATCCCACACATCGAGAACACAGGCTTCTCGCTTTGCGTGTCTTACACGTTTCACGCAACGAATAGATAAAAACCCACTTACAACGTAGCACGAATTGACATATGGCAGATTAATAGATTAAGGCGCTGAATTTCATAAGTTATAGACAGGCAAATACATCGCAATACAACCAAGAATACCATCGACATGAAAGTAACTTGAAGATGGCTGTCTTCTGGGTAGTTGCGCCGTGTAGCCAGACTTCACGGCTGAGCAATCCAGAAGACAACCAGCTTCAAACTCACAGCCCTGAAAACCTCAAATTCTGCATGAAATTAATTTATTACAAGCATAATCTGAATTAGTCTTTCAAGTGTCGTACAGTAGACGTTAATCAAAGAGTCAGGGGTCCTTGCTGCCTCCATAATCAGGGCGTGATAATGAATGCAGCGTAGAACTCTTAAACGTCTACCAGATTACACGGCGCTTCAACACAAAACACAGCCATCTTAAATTGAAACAAATTCGTACAAGAAGCCTCTGAAGTAGGCATTGTCTTCGGTTTGAAACAAATTCGTACAAGAAGCCTCTAAAGTGGGCATTGTCTTCGGTACGGCCATAGCGGAAGATGATGAAAACATATGAAATTGGTAATTCGAAACAATGTTTTTGAGACTGGGTGTAAATAAGTGGTTCTCTGATGTGTGAGCAAATGTGAGGCAAAGAGATTCCTGGTGTTGAGGACTGCTGGAAAGGATGAAAGAGGCAGGGATGATGGAATTCGGAATCATTAGCATAATGAGTCGAGGAAAGGTGAAGTTAAAACGAGAAGACAAAGACGAAGTGAGGTGTAGTAGGGAGAGGAAGAGAAGTGGACTCAACATAATTGAAGACAAAATGGCCTCGCCATGTTTAAAAATCGGGATGATTATACAAC
>NW_019060160.1:612822-623115 GCF_000696155.1 Zootermopsis nevadensis | reverse complement strand
TGGATGGTACAGGGAGTGGTTAACAGAGTAGGTGAGAGATCGGCGAATCAATGGACAGAAAAATGGTGACTGAGTGAGTGGGTGACCAGTTACAAATTTGTGAGTGACCGAATGACAGAGTGACAAGTTAGCGCGCGTCTGAGAGTGGCAAATGACCGGTGCCTCGATGGTTTAATCGGTAGGCAAGGCAGTTGGGCGCTGCTGTATACAGCGTTCAAGCGTTTTTGGCAGCTGAACTTTGTGAATTGGAACCTCGGAGCGAGTCACTTAAGAGAAGTTTGCTGAAAGGGATGGCAGCGTACAGTACACTCCAAATAAAATATCACCACGGTATGAAACACATTATTTCACTAAATACAAAATGATGAAAATTAACACTGCAGAGAGTATTAGATAATTTTATCTTGTTCACAACTCTTCGGTCCTTTTAAAATTCTTCCACTCCTCACAGACCATCGCTTACTGATATATCACTCGATTCATCACTACAGCTGCTGCTGTTCACTCCATTATCTTCAATTATAATGCGTTCAATAGCGTCTTCGATCATGCCTTCTTCCTCATAACAAATTTGTTCTAATTTTTCCACATGCTGACGTACATTATCCCATTCCTCTTGCCAAATTTCTTCGAATCTCTGGCGACACAATTAATTTTAAATGTTGTGTTCTTGCTTGCAACCCACTGTGTTTACATCTGCCCAAATAAGTTCAGTGGGGTTTAAATCGGGATGGTACGGCGGAAGTCTCAGCACAGTACGTTCCTTGTCTGCTAAAATCTGATCATTCACATGATATTTGTACTTTGACTTATTTAATTTGATTAAATCGTACAGTGGAGCTTTCAACACGTCACAAAATGGGATGTTTCTTTCCAATATCCAGGCTTTCATTTCGTCCTTCTTTGATTAAGACGTCGGTGGTTTGTCTGTCTGAGTGTTGTGATACGAGGCGTTATCAATGACCAGAAAGGAGATTTCATGTTGTTAACACAGTACAGCCACAAGACAACAATTATCAGGCTTCTAGACTGCTCCACTGACACAGACTGTACTGACCGACGGAAACTCCTTCCTACCTTCACTGAGTGGTCCGCATACTGGGCACTCCCTACAAGGTCAGCGGCCATAATCGGTGGATCCAGTTCTACCAATGATTAGATGGGCATGTGGTCACAGGCGAGAGAGTGTAGATCGAATGGGCTGATCGTCTGTCCACTCAGGCCTGGAATGGCGCTAAGTCCCCTGTGAACGCTAGGCGCGTGGTTTCCAATGAAATATCCATCAATGCTGCTGGACCAGTTGGGAGCTTGTTTACGACATTTCAAACACCAGCACATTCTGTTGACACACTGTTGTATCACAATGAGGCGCACCGACACGGTTCAAAGCGCTTCGCTTTTTTTTTTTTGTATTTTTTTTAGAGCGTCAGACCTACATACATTACAAAGAAGTTAGACAGGACAGGCCTAAAGCATTTCTGGTCCATGTCAAGTCCATGACCTCGCATTCACTTAGCAAACTCACTGTCAATACACTTCTTGCGTGACCAAGTGACACCACTGTTCCTGGTGACAATACGAACGCCTCAACCCCACCGTTTTAGCACACATACAAGGAAATGAGAAATGCATTCCACAGTCTTAGTCTAAGATCCTGTAGACAGAAGACCACTTGGGAGATCGAAACGCATATGGGAGCACAATATTAAAATATATCATTCAATAAGCCTAGACCTATATTTTATTTATCTAACGATGCTGATAGTAGCCCAGACTACACAGCGTCGGATGACACGATTATTATTATTATTATTCATTATTCAGTGTTCTGTCTTACGACAGGTCCATTGCTCTGCCCAAAAAGAGCTCTCCAGTTTTCCCTATTCTCAGCTTCTCGTTTTAACTCCTGGAACGTCATCTTCTTTCCTTGTTTCAGATCGTCGGTTAGCTGTATCAGTCTTCTTCCCAGTCCTCGCTTTCCTTCAACCTGGCCTTCGATGATATCACTCATAATATGTCCCAGCCAGTTAGCTTTCCTTCGTGTAATCGCCTGCAGAATGTTTCTTTGCTCGTTGACTCTCCTCAATACTTCTTCGTTGGTCACTCGATCCGTCCACCTGATGTTCTCTATTCTCCTCCAACACCACATTTCAAAACTCTCCAGGTATTTCCGTTCCTTCTTCCTGAGTGTCCAAGTCTCTGCTCCATACAGCGCGACACTCCATACGTAACACTTCACGATTATTAACAAATAATTAATTGAAATGGAGATGAAAGAAGTAGATCGCGGCCTAATTAAGGTACCACGCCAACAGCTCTCTGAAGGGACTAAAGAAAACTACGGAAGATACTAGTCAGGATATCCAGCCAATGGTTCTCCAGAACACGAGTCAGGAGATCCAGCCACAAAAATGAATCGTTCGGTCCCTCTAAATTACTGACGCTAAATACAACCAGTACTTCAAAACGAATCACTGCAAAAGTCATATGAACGCCTATTAATTACTGTGGTGATTTAAATACAAGAAGTAGACTACATCTCGTTTGTTAATTTCTATCAATGTGAGGATATGACGTCTGAACTGTTCGGCGTATAAAATATCAACCAGATAAAATACACTTTCAAGCAGTTTAATACGGTCCTCAAAAAGTCCTTTAGTAATAAGACCCTATGTATGGTTTGTGGATGTGAATATAATCTGATCCTCACAGATATAATAATAATCAGGTGACTACTTAAAAAGGAAATATTTATCTACACATAAAAGAAGCGAAGATTTGGACATGAAAGGAAATTAATTTCTTAATTGTCACTTAGAAGAGCTATCAATTTCAAGCGCATACAGAACCACATTATAAAGTCAGAAGAGTAAGTCAGTGTGTGTATGGGGCAGGTTAGGTTATGGCCAAGGTTGTAAACATGTAACTAAAATGAACGCAGAACAAGAAACTTCCTTCAGTCTTCATAAGAACTAACACCGCGTTTAACACTCTCACACCACCACCTGTTTCGTTTCTGTTGCTTTGTTCGATATTTAAAACGATCATAAAAGTTTCCGAAGTCGTTTAAAATGTAAACCGTTTACGCCTTTAAAGCGAGGTGTAGATGTTCTCAGAGTTGGAATGGCTGCACACAAGTAACTGGTGTCATCACGTGAAGTCAAAAACAAAGTTCTCGGAAAGAAACAAGAATTGCGTGGCAAATAACGAAACGTTATTGAAAGAGGATGATGCGAGTGGGGCACGTGACATATGATAACTGCGCACATTTTAATCGGAAAACCTTAAACCACTTGAAAATATAATATTAACGTATAGGACTTGTAATCTGATAGAAGGTTATCAATTTATTAGGGTACCCTGATGATGGAGATAGCAAGGACCTTTGAAACTTTGGTAAACTTCTCCCTGACTACATGACTTTACAACCCAGAAGACAATAATGTTTAAAACGTCAATATATGGTGATTTTCTTCTGGGTAGTAACGCCTTGTAGACTTGTCGGTAAATGCCAAAGCTTAGGATGATTAAACTGTCTTAATTTTCAACATTAATGCTTTTCATCTTGAGTTTTATTGTGTCTTTACCAACAAGAATGTGGTATAACACTTAATGCTTTTCATCTTGAGTTTTATTGCGTCTTTACAAACAAGAATGTGGTATAACATTTAATGGTTATAGTATTAAAATATAGTATAGTAGTTTATTACGTGTGCATCGTATACGGGAGGTCGTGGGTTCAAATATCGGCCCCGAGACGCGGGAATTCTGACTGAGGATTTTCTCAGAATCTTAGATCATACCACGACCACTACCTTGCGAACCGCTGAAGTTCAAAGTCCAGAATGACCACCACGCCACTGCACCTCAACAAAATATTCAAGAAAATGAGAAAGGCTGTTATTTATTTTACCGCCGTTCTATACTGAGGCCTTTGACTTAAAACACAAAACACAGAAAATAGAAGAAAAGTCGAGGGGGGAAGGAGTGGTGAACTGGACTTTTAGTACCGCATTTGTTACTGTGCCCCCCCCCCCCCTCACTACGGGCTCAAAGAAATGTCTGTACAGTAACCTTCATCTTAGATAAAACAGACTTACACAAACATAATTATTTTAGAACCTTTTTCGGACCCAACGTTTTGGAAACTTTCTGTTCCCGTCACCCCTCGATCCAACAAATATTTATAACAAATTATGAAGGCAGGAGCAAAAATATCCTCTCCTACGGAACTTTAGAACAAACAATTGATTTTCTAATTATTGTTACAGTTTCACGGCACTGATAAAAAATTTGCTGACAGAAACCAAGAAACTCAAAAATTGTAACTTATTTTATTTATTCATCTCACCAGTCTGTATCTTCAACCTTGGAATAGGATGTCTCCTGTAATCTACATATAGACATTGGCACGAATCTCTATAAAGATCAGTTTGTTATGGGACGTACGCGGCATAAACTCCACACTTTATCGACCCCTGTTTCATATTGAAGAAACTCCTCTCCTGCAAAGTGTTTTATTTTTTTTTTGTACTTAACATAGGCCCTAATATCAATGTAAACTAATAAACAAATGTGTAATAAAACGACACCTCGTAAGACATTAGTAAGCAAGGTTAGGTTGATGAATACGAACTCACAAAATCTCACCTGCAAGCGAAATTGCGCACATCAGGGGCAATAGAATTTCAGGCGATAAAATTTCCTTGTTTAAAATTCGCAAAACGCCATTAATGCTGGGCGGTATAAAAAAAAATCACATAACTTTTCCACTGG
The DNA here is from genome assembly GCF_000696155.1 of Zootermopsis nevadensis. Next base: position 618,339 of record NW_019060160.1, on the reverse strand, counting down.
AATAACGTTGCTATATGACACTTCCTTTCGCCACGCTTTGTAACTGCAAATTGTTTTTAACAAGAAAAAAGGAAGACAATATTTAACATCTAACAAACTGACTGAATGACTGACTCGTGACGAAAGAAAAACCTTCATAAGAATTTATGTTGTACACTGACCATTGTCTGAGGTACATCTAATACATGCGACGTTTCGGCAGTTACCTTTTCCGAGTCTTCAGGTGATTCGTTATCATTATACTTACAATTTCTCTTGTGGCTTAAATTGTTAGTAATAAAGGTCGGGGTCAATCCCAGGACCTTCTGAATACTAAACTAGTAAGCTGCGCACTAAGTTACATGTGTTAATAAATTAGCCAACATTCAAAACGTCCTGGGTGAATAATGAATTGGTAAGGATATAGAATGAAGCAGCATTGACACATTGTGAGGTGCTACCCAAGAATTTGCCTCGAAATATTTAGGGATGTCACAAATGCCTCAGCGAAGACAATCTTCCGCATCGTGAATCGAACTCAGAAGCTACCGAATATGAAACAAGAATGTTAACCACTCAACAGCGATTAACAGTTCTGAAGATGGGCCAAGAAATTTAAATGTAATAGTTTATTCAGTTATTTCGTCACAATTGTTGACTTACTCTTCTCCCAGCTTCATTATTATGTAAATTCATGAGACCATCAGCAGTGTCTCGATTCTCGTGAGAGTCTACAAAGTCTCTGCTAAATTTCTCACCAAAATGAATGTCCTGAAAATATAAGAATCACCATAAAAATACAATTCTGCAGCCTTCGTTTCGAGGCTAACACCCACTAGGAACTAGTTCTGGTATCAGAAACCTGAAGGTTCAGTACTGCTAATACCAAAACCGTACGATGATAAAGATACTCTGATCCAATTCAATTCACGATCATCTCCATAACCTGTCTCCCTAACACTCATCTTATTGTTACGAGTCCTTTCTCATCTGCTTGTTCTTGCAAGTGACAATTTTCAAAGAGGTTGCCTAATCAATATTCTGTATGCATTAATTATCTACTCGTCCCATCGTAGAATAGAATGTCACTATCCTAACAACAGCCTCTTGGTACACATCACGAAATCCTCGTCATGTAATATCCCAAATTTCGTACTTAAACTTTATCTTACTTTGATCAAAATATAATGCGTTGTGTAAGTTACTTCACTTCCTATCGTGCATCGGGATCTCCTTCCCTGCCTCAAACAACGGGTGTCGGGAACATCCCCACCCGCGGTGTTACAAATGTTTTGTGTTGCCTATGTGGCCCCTATTCGCCTGCACGATGTGGTGCTCAGAAGCAGAGGTAACATTCAATTTTTACAAATTGCATTTCATGTTTTGAAAGCGGCGTGAAGTAGGTACGCGCTCTGCTAATGAGGTAAATTGTTCTTTTTTAACCCTTCAAAGCCGAGTGGTAACTAATTACATGTACCAACGGCTGTAACAATTAGTAACTCTTTATTTTGTATGATTTTCACCGTCAATGTAAACAGGAATTACTTTCATAAAAACAACATTGACCAGTTTATTTTTATGATGGGGAGGTATTGTATTTTCTGCGTTTTTTGAACACTGTTTATACCGACTTCGACTTCAAAGTATTGGTATTAACGCCTAGTCCACGAAGTTGATATGCATTGTTAGGGACAACAAACTACAATTTTAGCTAATAAACTTAGTTTTCCATTTCAAAATAAGAATTTATAAAATCAAACGAATACTGATTAAATGATGTCATTAATAACTGGAACGTTGGAAAAGACAACTTCGATAAATTTTCTGCTTTAAACAATCTGCCAAAAGAAGAAAAGATACGGAAAGTGCGCTATAGTTTTATTTTATAAATATCTATTTTGTTTTGATTGTCATTTATTTTTAATCTAGTGTTGCAAAAACACGCTAAAGAAGCACTAAATTATTTTTAATTGTATCTCGTTAAATATTTACTCGTTAAGTATATATCATGTGAGTTCGATGTAATCAGACAGATTCAATGCCCTTACATATTTTTTCTACGAAAAGTAGCGTTTTGGGGTTTCATAGAGGTTATATTTGTACGATATGAACCAAAATTCAACTCGTTCTATACCATTCCCCAATACCAAATTCTATCTAAATCCATAAAGTACTTTCTGAAACAAAACATGCAGGCAAATTTACAGATACGATCTCATTATGTATTAATTTCGTGGACAGTAAGTTTCAAACATCTCTCAATCACTTACTTCGGAACAACCGCCCCACTGCCATTTTCCTTTGGGTTTGCGACTGCGCACTCTGCTGTCACAGCTGCATTCGTTTAGCTCTCCACGAGAACACGCACGCGTCACTGTGTACGCTATCCCAGCTGCTGACACTGCATGGACGTAAGCAGCTTCTCGACTCTCTACAACACAGCCACGGATGTCTGTCTCCACTGAGACCATTATCACGAAACCTATACTAAAGCACCAGAAACATTATGGTAGTCACGTGATAAGCAGGTGGCCACGCGCGGAAACCTGGTTGCATAGTCTTGCCGTGACGGACCTGCTTTGTGGTACTACCATCATGTTCGAACAACGTAACGCGTGTTTCAGTGCAAAGGTGTGACTGTCCAGAACTTGAGAGCGACAATCAAATCCTTGTGTTGGGGTGGGATTTTTATTTCTTTTTGCACACTAACTATTGATGCATGCAGTTTTAGTTTCCTGCCTTCATTTGTTACAAACTGCAGTGTTTACCACAAATTCTTTCTGACATGTACACACCAACGGACACAAACTACGCTACGTGTGAAATATGGCAGGATTTGCATAACAATGCGCCAGTAATCATTCTTACCCTTGTTTATATATGTAGACTACAAAACTGCCTGTCAAGGACGCTGGGAAAACCTGAAGTTGTACTCACGTACTTATAAAACACATTTTTATTCAAAAATCTAATAACACTAGCCGATCACACACGTACAGTTCCGCAGCATTAATATTGTTTTTCATACACAACTTTCGAATCATTTAACAGACATTTGAGGTTGTCACAATGTCCATATGTTTCAAAACGTATCGTAGTCTATACATTGCACCCATTGATGAGTTTGAATCTATGCTGTTTCACCAACAATCACTACTGAGAAAAGAAAATATTTAAAACACGTATTTCGGTGAAACTTGTGTAAAATACACCCAAGATCGCAATTTTATAGTTTGTTTTGTAAATAAGATTATTACTAAGAAGATGTGTAGGCAAAAGTATATGGAGACGGCTATCTTCTGGGTTGTTGCGCCGTGTAATCTGATAGAATTTTACCGACGTTTCAGAGGTCCTTACTGTCTCCATCAACAGGGCGATGATGCTCTTCTCCCTGATGATGGAGGCAGCAAGACCCTCTGAATCGTCGGTAAACTTCTACCAGACTACACGGCGCAACAACCCAGAAGACAGCCATCTTCATTTGAACCAATAGCTTTAAATATTGACAAAATGTCTAACTTCGCTGCTATATTTATTTCTTCGATATGAGCCATGTTAGGAGCGTGAGGATTTTAGTAAGTTGTGTCGTACATCACAGAGACCGCAGATCTGCGTAGTGATCATAAAAGTGTTAAAGCATGAAAATGAGGATATGGAGGGAGATTAGAAACTTGTAGAATAAATAAATGGAAAACATGAGAACCGAGAAGATGAAAGAAAATGGTTGACTTACTGACAGACAGGACTCCTCCGAAGATCGTAGTCGTATTGCCAAATGTGCTGCAGTTCCAGCGACTCATACGGAACTGGTACTGACACTCGTCAATGGCCATCTTTGCTCCGATACCTAAACTCTGCAAGTACAATAGACACTCTACAGTGTAATACAAATCAATAACTAAATTCTGACAAAGTATTTTCTTGAATAGCAGACAGAGCCAGTCAAGTAGGGTAATTTAGGGATATCTCGACACCTCAAGAAAAAACTCTAGGCTTCAGGAATATTTTTTGAAAATTAAAAACAGAAATTTTCATATATTATCCATGGAGATATGTTTTATTTGTACTACAATAATAAAGCAGGTAAGTTTAAGGGAAACAGTGCAATTAACAAAAAAAAGAAATAGAAGCAAAATGTCGACTACAATACACATGTCACTACAATACACATGTCACCACTGGTCACAGTTGAAGTTTTTGTCAGTTCACATAGCATGGCTGTCCTTTAGAAAGTGCGAGTTGTCACCACAATAACTATTAATCCATAAATTCCATGTGCATCCAGTGTAATTATCATTATCTGGAATGTAATTATTATAGCATGTGCTATTTAGGGTATGTAAAACTCACCTGGTCGTCTTTGAGGGTTCCGTACGAGGTTGAGACTTGCAAAAACAGACTCCTTTGAAGTTGCACGTTGATCGCAGTATGGTAGGCTATCTTCTGTACAATTACAGTCTTTGCCACTACAGTGCAGCTGTCGCTAGAGTGAAATTTGTTAAAAGTGTCGAGATCTCCCAGATGTCGAGATCTCCCTAAATTACTATAAGGCAATTAAAATTTTGAAAATTCATATCACATTCATTTAAAAGAAAATTATAAAACTTTAAAAATTAAAAATGTCTCCAACAATTTCAAAAAAAAAAAGCTCTCAGAAATATTATTTATGTGTCAAGGTTCGTATAACAATAATGTCTCTCTCTCTCTCTCTCTCTCTCACGCACACACACGCAAATGCCCACAAAAGATCTTGTTTGGTGACAAAATCACACTGTCATGTCAACTACGTCAGCTTTTCCTTTCATAAGTCCAGGTTCTATTTAGGCATGTTCAGCAGAACTGTGAGAATACTCGAAGTGTTCAATAAACCAAAATGCTCCCCCCCCCTCCTTGTGATTATTTACTAACCTTGGAAGCGAGTTCAGTCCATCTTACGGTTGGCCGGTCAGGTCTGTCATTTGTGCAAGTTTTATGCCTGATCGTTAAAGTCAGCATAGCGAAACAATGAAAATCCTTTAAAATGACTCAGCGGATAAAAGGGCATAACTGCACACCTCCAATTCGGCCCACCACTAACATCACTTAAGCAGTTCGTATTAAACATGACGTGCTGTAACGTAACGAAACACTACCTTGCGGAAGGCTCATTTTAAGCACAATCCCGTCCAAAAACAGTTATATTCACCTCAGCAACAAATTTATTGCAAGGTATAACCACATCTGTCCTGTTCTAAATGTCGCTAGTCCAACGTAGTAAGTTAAACATTTATGAGATAGTATAGTTGCGTCATATTGTGATATTAATTAAAATAATTATTATATATTTGTTTACCGTCAAATCACAATAAAATAGTTCTTTTTTTTATTATTAGTGTTCTGTCTGACGACAGGTCCATATGAACAGGATCCTTCCATCCTTTTCTCGGACTGGGACCTGTTCATATACGTTCTTGGCAGATGATCCAGAAGTGGTTTGCCATTGCCTTCTGCTGTGTGTGAATGGAGTAATTGTTGGGACGCCACGGAGGAAAACTCCGT
>NW_019060160.1:570466-612615 GCF_000696155.1 Zootermopsis nevadensis | reverse complement strand
AAGATAATTAAAATGATTAAAATATCATCTTATGTTCCATATCGAGCATTCGATTTACATCGGAACATTCACAACATGTTTCGGTTTATCAAACCGTCATCAGGTGTAAATTATAAACTTTTAAACTCAAATTACAATTATTTATATTTTTACAATTTTATACTTTTATCATCTTTCTCAGTATATTTTTTGGAAGTTGTGTTTAGATATTATTAATATAACATTATTGTTGAGGTGGTGTTTTGATGTTTTACCAGTCATATATGAAATAGCAATCGGTTCAGATGTGTTCAGAGGAGAGATCCAGAAGTGTTACCATCTCAGAACAAGGTTCGTTATTGACTGCAATAACAATAATGTTATATTAATAATATCTAGACACAACTTTCATAAAATATACTGAGAAAGATGATAAAATTATAAAATTGTAAAAACTATAAATAATTGTAATTTGAGTTTAAAAGTTTATAATTTACACCTGATGACGGTTTGATAAACCGAAACATGTTGTGAATGTTCCGATGTAAATCGAATGCTCGATATGGAACATAAGATGATATTTTAATCATTTTAATTATCTTATCTTACTATTTTATTGTGATTTGACGGTAAACAAATATAATAATTATTTTAAACATTTATACAATTCTCACCTCAAACTTATACTTCTACGCTATACATTACAGTAAGTACTAATGTGAACGAGTTTACGGCGAGGGCCTACAACTGACCATGTTTTCTCACAGCACATAACTAAAAGTCAATAAGTGTATATCTTGGTAAAAGTGACGTTCATTGCAGAGGGTAGGACCCATTTCAGCTCCCAAAACTATTAAGTACGTGAAGCTTATATGGCTCTTTAAGAAAAAGCATACATAAAACTTTCATAATCGCTATTCTTTTATTTTCCTTATTGTAACCTTTATTGGTTGAGGCTTAGTAACAAAATCGTCTAAAATGTTGCCGTAGTAACAAAATTACGAATGATAAAAACAAGCAAACATCTCGAGAAGCAATTGTTACGCGCCATTAGAGTGTAAAATTCTAAGCAGTCGCTTCAGTTCTAGTAGATTGTGGCTGGATACAAACGACGTTACTTTAAGAGCTGGCACAGACCTACTGGCGGGTTCTACGAACAAAAACTACACAGTTCAGGAAAAGCATACATTCCTCTCCGATATTACTGATGTGGCATAACACATCTGTCGCCTCCCTGCACGCTCCAATTATGCCAGAGAGCAGAGGCAATATTTCGAAAAGATTACAGAATCAAACGTCACATCACCAAAAACTGCCCTGTGTTTGAGTCCTGACGTGGAAGTTCTAACTAGCTCGAAAACAAGAAGGGGGCCGAGTCAAAATTTGTTTGTTTCGGAGACGAGATTACACGATCTAAGGTCACAGACCCGAAAGCACATCCGTACTCGAGTCAGGATGAAAATCTTTGGTTACTTACCGGCAGTATTACTCGCATTTATTGTAGGAGTTGTACTGTGGCCTGGATGTATGGGCACTTTGCAAACAAGTCAAAACTGAATTAAAAGAGTCATTTCAATGAAAAATAAATGATCTGATATCGCCTACCTCATTGAACGTCATTTTCTGCAGACACAAGCCTGGAAGCATCCCTGGAAATCTTTCTTTGTCAGCCTGTCAAGCACCATCTGCGATTCTGCCTGAATCTCTTCTATCGTCTCACATCTCCTTCCCTTTAGCTGAATTTTCATCTTTGGGAAGAGGAAGAAGTCACACGGAGCTTAGAAAGGGATTTGGGGTCGGTTCTTGCAAGATCTTTGAGCTCCTGACAAACGAGAAGTCGATTCTGCTTATATTCCTCAGACAGGATGCGTCGCATGGGGGGTTCTTCCTTTAGAATCAGCTGACAGGTCCCAACAATGTCGCACAAGTCGTTGATGGTACGACGTCGATCTTCGTGACTGGCCTGCCGAATCTTCGTAACATTTTCGGGCGTTGTGCTCGAAGATGGTCGTCCAGCACGCTCGTCATCATCGACAGAGGTTCGGCCATTTTTAAATCGTGAATTCCACACAAAAGTTTGTGCACGACCCATTGCGGACTCCCCAAATGCTTGCTTTAGCATTTCATAGGTTTCCGTAGCCGTTTTGGCGAGTCTTTGGCAAAATTTGATGCACACGCCATTCCGAAATCGCAGGAGGGTCGGTGTAATGCAACACCAAAACGCCCGTAACTAAGAAACAAATGCTAATTCGATGATGCCGGCTGGCACACTGATTCACTATGAATGTAGGCCGCACCCCTTAGCGGCAGAAGCTCGTACTACATCCGGTTCGCCCTCTATTGACACAGTCTCGAAACTTTCTGATCGCACCTCGTATATTACAACATGCTAAAACTCACTGTTGCGAAACTAATCACAATGAACAGTCAGACACAGTCGTTCCTCGTATTTCATTAATATACCCACACGATATCCAAACACGTTTCAAATAAGAACTGTATTTCTGAATTACATTTGAATATACAGGTGAAGTGTATTTTTAGAAACATATGCAACAAAAAGGTTTAAACAAATTTTCCGTGGAGGCATATGTTTGTCTGTCTGTCTCTCTACGTAACAACTTCAGTACAGCTAAACAGATTTTTATTAAAATTATTCGACAAATGCCTTTTACGGTTAAGAAGTGACAACAGCAACGTAATTTTGCGCGCAAGTGACTGGGTGGAGAATCCCAGGACGGGGAATCCCCAGCAAGCCGCGTGACAATGTGGAGGAATGTCCGTATCGATGGCACCGATCGGGTAGACGGGCGCCAGACATCGTGCCAACCAGAAAGCCACTGACCCCAAACAAATGACGTCACTGGTGTCACACACAAATTTCAAAGATCAAATTCTGGCGAACGAGCCGGAATTGTTACGCTACGCGCATATTTCCTAACTTTTAGGATATATTATAAGGCTCGAGATTCATTAATATAGGGAAAAGTTGAAGCTATGAGCAAAAATTAAATTCGTCAAACAATTATGGAACTGACTACAATTAAAAATGTCACAGGAATTCGTACCTCCATTAGGACAAGAAATACGCCAGAGGAGAGAGACAGCCTCCTTATTATGAGATTCTTTTGTACAAAGAACAAAAAAAAGCACTCAAATATTGTATAAACACGCGAAAATTCCTCAGTTGGATACACTAACGACATTATCATATAATCATAAAATCTTCACCATAGCCTTACGTTAGAACATCTTACATTTCAAGTTTACACAACATTACGGAAACAAAATTATATACGCCTAAGAAATTCTACTATCTCTGTCCAATTATTTCAACACCTACGTAATTTTTCACTTAAGAATATATATTCCTTTATCTTTACCGAGATACATTTACTGCTGCTGAATATAATTTTCGTTGACTTACAAATACATATATTTAGCAAGCAAGAAGACCACTTAATTTCGGAAGTAATTATTCATTATGAAAACTGTCGTACCTTTATTCCTGGATATGTATTAAGTTTAATTTAAAAGGCAATTTTTCATTTTAATAAACATATCTTCATATCTAAATGGAGCTCTTGGATGTGACTAATTTGCAGTCCACTTAAACGTAGACAAGATAAGAAAATGTTCTTAAAGATGAGCAGGAGAACAAGCTTATTCACGTGTGCTTCTTGCTAATTCGTTTGTACACGACACGCTGAGAGCAACAGTGCATCAAGGTGCACTACACTAAAAGCTGACTAATAATCGTGAAAGAAACACAAGGCACTGGCACTAAGAATATTAGCGGAATAGTAACACTATTCGGGGGGGGGGGGGCACAGGGTTCAAATCAAAGCTGGTTTCCCAGCTACATTGCCAAGAGATATATCGTGGTTTTCCTCTAACTCTCCAGGCGAGTTGTGCTGTACAATATTAAATAGGCCATAACCTTTCTTCTGTAACAACTTGTCATTCATTTTATGCCATAAAACACATGCAGTTGAAACAACGTCGTTATAATTTTTCCTAGTATTAAATTATTTTAAAGTGTAGGGATTCGTGTCCGCATTGAACTGATTATATTGCAAGTGACATTAGTGTCGATTCCATCTTACAAGTTTCTTCGCCCGCCATGTTGGCATAACCGATTGAAGGACATTGAAAATTACGACCTTAGGCCAGATCGGAATGGCATAACGTCCTTACGCAATTTAATCAAAATCCGTCCGACGGTCCTTATAGTTGAATCGTGCGGACTGAACTGCAGACACTCAGACGGACATGATCAGCCCCATAAGCGTTTATTTTATGGGCATTGGGCGAAGAACACCAAACAACCTAACCTAACCTAACTAACCTAACCTAACTAACCTAACCCAACCCAACCCAACCTAACCTAACCAAACCTAACCTAACCTAACCCAACCTAACCTAACCCAACCAAACCTAACCTAACCTAACCTAACCTAACCTAACTAACCTAACCTAACTAAACTAACCTAACCCAACCTAACCTAACCTAACCTAACCTAACCTAACCTAACCTAACCTAACCTAACCCAACCTAACCTAACTAACCTAACCTAACCTAACCTAACCTAACCTAACCCAACCTAACCTAACTAACCTAACCTAACCTAACCTAACCTAACACCCATCATCTCGACGCCGGCACACGATGCAGATCAAAGGGCCGCCATAAGCTTATTGACCGACGCTAAGCGTCGCATCGCTTATCGTTTATATCATCTCGGTACAGTGATAGAAGCCACATAAATCCTCAGAATATCTTCTGCCTGGACACACCAACCTGCTCAACCTGTTTCATCAATAAGACAGGCTAAATAAAGTAACGCAAAATGACTACCTGTGGATGGCCTTTTTTAAAGTCTAGTGATTACAAATAACATGAAAGAGGCGGTTATTTTACGTTATTGCTATTGGAAGATTTGCCACACAAGGCGTTCATTTGAAAAGTTAAGAAATCCAAGAGGTTAAAACAGAGATGAGAGTAAAATTACTTCCAATGGATCCATAAGATGCAGGTTAAATAAAAAGCTGAAATGAGAGGTAAATTTTCACAGGTTTCGTTCTGTAAGTATGTAGGCAAATGCAAACACCTTGCTATTCGGGAGGTACATTTTAGGCTTCCTACGAATTATACCTTATATGACGTACGTAGTCGTCGTATAGTATTCTACTATGTCATAAAAAGGTTACACAGAAAATGTTAGCTGTAAAAAGATAAGGATATTTCCAGGATAAAATACTCGTACAGAATTTTACATAGAATTAAAAATTATTTGCTATAATTTATTAATCAATGTTTCTATTGAATCAGGAAACAATCTAAGCTTTCTAATAATATTCCACAGATGGAAAGAAAGAGTCCCTGTGAAACCCTGGAAAGAATAACCGAGTACCAATGTGAGAAAACCACTGTAAGATCTTTGAAAAGTCACATAATACAATTTTGCACGTTGTACTGTGTGCAAACCTGAGCTTGATATCAGAATCAAGTAGTCGGACCGTCTGTCTGTCTGTCAGTCAATCCTTTGAAAGCAAACCGGACAACATGAGTTTCAAAACCGGTTTAATGCGATCATTTGGAGCTTCTTCGTCTCTCCGACACGTTAAGACTGGAAATCGGCACACACACCAGTTCCTTGATGGCCAAGCTACTTAACACACAACTAATTATACAAGTAATTATGCTCTACAACCTTTACAGTCGACCACAAAAACACGACTTAATTAAAAAGTGCTTGCTTGTCTATCTTGATTTAAGATCTACAATTACTGGCTGAACTACAAGACTTTATTGTGCAAGATTTCATTACGGCATTTAAATCATGAACGGGAAATATTATTCGTCTTCCATGTTTGAACACGAACACCTCACGCGGCCAAAGCATGCAGGCTGAGAAAGGTTAAAATTCGTTTTAACAATTGTTACAGAGGACGGATCTCCAGCATGCGTTCCAAAAACATCGACTGCTCTCAGACACTTCCGAAATGTACTTTAATGACATGCAGTGAGGAAAGTGTGATTAACTTCGTTCCCAAGGTTTTGTCACAAGTGAATTATCATGCGTTCCAAAAACATCGACTGCTCTCAGACACTTCCGAAATGTACTTTAATGACCCGCAGTGAGGAAAGTGTGATTAACTTCGTTCGCAAGGTTTTGTCACAAGTGAATTATCATGCGTTCCAAAAACATCGACTGCTCTCAGACACTTCCGAAATGTACTTTAATGACATGCAGTGAGGAAAGTGTGATTAACTTCGTTCGCAAGGTTTTGTCACAAGTGAATTATTATGCGTTCCATAAAAACATCATCAGTCAAAGACAGAACTATTTTTATCAACCGCTAATATCTTTTATTACACAAATATTTAGCCACAAACACATTAAATACCTGAGATGATGAAATTGAAAAATCAGAGATGATGAACTTGCTGATCGACAGACATTACATCCCCATTACGCGTTCTACTATGTGCAAAAAACACATTAAATTTTAATATAAATTGTGATGACTTTAAACGGAAGATACTTTCAACGCAGAAGTATCACCGTAAGACCGAAAGATTATTTTCATTATACTTCATGATCGCGGATTAAATAATTGAATATTAAGAAATTTGAGATGTGTAATTGGCACGGAAGAGGGCAGTCAGAGATAATATGAGGAATTAAGCAAGGCTCATGTTTAATTTCTCTTTCCACTAGCCTGTACTTATGTTTTTGTTTCTTTCGTGCTGTTGAGGATGTCTGGAGGCTTTCCAAGGATATAAAATGATAATGGGACTAGTAATTACCTCGCAAGATTGCTGACAAGGGAGAAAATTGGGGTTATGTTCACTTTGTGAGTTTTATAATATGAAGAGAATTATGAGCAAGAACGACACAAGGAATACTTCTATCTTGTAACGAGACGTAGGTCTGCTTTCTGAAAAAATAAGTGGCAATGCATCATTTGTCTGGAGACAATTTCTTGAACGCAAAACAAATGTTATAATAACTTCAGATTTATGTGAGATATGAGATTCTCACGGCAGTTAAAATGTCAAAGTTGTTCTGTCGACTTACGACGCCGTGTGGACTCTTAGGTATATACCAACGTTTAGGAGAAGCATCTTCAAGGCTGAAAATCTCACGGTATCACAACTCAGAAAAACCATCAGCAAAATTCAGTTTCAGACTTAAAACTGACGACAAAAAACAACAAGAAGAAGACGATATTAATTATTATTATTATTATTATTTATTATTGACTGCAAATGGGTTTATACCCGGTGGCAGTGTCCTACAATAACATACAAAACAATGAGACAGAACAGAACAATGAGATACATCAACACAATGAGACAGAACAAAACAATAAACAAAAGGACACAACAAAAACAATATGACACACAAACAATGGGATACATCAACACAATGAGACACAACAAAACAATAAACAAAGGACACAACAAAAACCATAAGACACAACATACAATGAGATACATCAACACAGAGACAGAACAAAACAATAAAAAAGGACACAACAAAAACAACACATCCCACTCAAAATCAACCAACTCATAAATTACAAAACCATCCAACCTCAAGTACTTAACTTAAAAAAAAGAACTTAATACCACCTAGACATAAGACAATAACTGTAATGTATTACAAACGTCATGAACTGATGCACTCACACAACAATACAATGAGACACAACAATACAACATACCACACTCAAAATAAAACATCTGACACACAATAAAAAAACACACATCCACTAATTAATCACAATACTTAAGAGTAGAATATAAAGTCCGCTCTCAGTACATGAAAATTTTATCCCAAAGAACTACAGCCCTTCATCACTTGGAGACTAAGACACTTCACTTCACTTATCACCATTTATTCCCAACTTAATAACCCTTAGCTTGTAACTACTTTTCTGACCCTCTTTCTAAAGGTGCCTAATTTACAGGGGAAAGACTCTAGCACGCCTGACGATAAGAAAAAATAAAACTTAACAGAATCAAAACACTTTTAGTCTGTCCTAATAACAATACGGCGATTGAATTCATGAGTATATGATTCCGGGCATGTATCAGGAATGAGGAAAACGTAAAATTCACAAACAAATTTAATCAGAAACACTGACAAAAAAAATCGGAAACTGACAAAACGTTTCGGAGGTGATTACAGACTCCATCATCAGGGCGATGACACATGGTCCTGATGATAGAGGCAGTAATCACACCTCAAATTTCTGCAACACTGCATGATGCAACATCCCAAACGACAGTTACCTCCATATTCCTCGCCTTGAGAACATGAAATCTCACTAAATACCAATTGTTCAAGACAATCAAAAGCACCTATTCCATACCATGGAATTAAGTAGTCAGAAGCATTATGATCGATACTTTAGCTGTTTAGCGGCGTCCGTAATTTCAAATATGTAGCGCAAACTTTTACGACACTATCACATAATTTGCCGGATGATACTAAAGACGTCCCACGGGAAAAAGTTGTCAGTGGAACCACGGTTCCGGAGAATTTGACGTAAATACGTCTATACGGAAAGGAATTTTATATATTGGCTTTATTCTAAATATTTCCTTTATACATGCTTTACAATTGAGATAAGTTTGATTAAGACATTGCTTATTTAACTTGAATTAGTTACGCTTAAGATGGGTCTGTGGTAGCTGAATGTAATGTAAAGTAATGTAATGAAATGTAATGTAAGGTAAGGTAAGGTAAGGTAAAGTAACTATGTAGGTAACCATTGTTGTTTATTTGTTGATAAACAGATGACGTTTCCTAGGTAACATAACAATGCAGTTACACTTTTTCGTTACATTTTTGCCGAATGACACTGACCCTAAAATATATACGTATTTACGTCAAAAACTTCAGTCATTTTCATGGGTCTTTAGACCAAGATTCAAACCTGAGACCTTCTAAATACGAAGGAGGATTGTTGAGGATAAAGTCATGCGGAATCGCATTTAAGTTTCCGCCCTCTGAAACTGCGCGCTTATTCCACTGTTGAACTGAATAGGAGGAGACGAGACACCGGACCAGCCTACTAGCTGCTTGGCAAGCAAATAAAATGAACTTGGCGACCGAACGTCCACTATACATCGGAGTGAGCGCAAAGATATAATAATAGTTTATAACACTAGCATTATCATCATCATCATTAGCAGTAGTAGAATTAGGTATAAGAATAAGGGAGTATTAGGTTTTGGAATGAGGGAGGGAGTTCCACACCAAATGGGGCCATCTGCCCCTCCACAACTGAACCTATTTCTCATACGGACTACTTCTGACAAAGCGGAACGATATCTATGATGGGTTACTTCTTTTCTAGGAAGATGTCTACAACTTTTAGAAAACGTACAGTGAATCAAATTGACATTTTTATTTTTTGAACAGATTTAGACATTGAAAATGCTTACGAAGGACCTCCTGAAATATGGACACCCCTCTGACATTACAAACGCAGGGTTCAAACGCTTCCAAAATATTTGATCTGACTATCCTTGTTCTCTTTAGAGTTTAGATCAATGTTCACGTTCATTCCATTGGAGGAAGTTTACTACAAAATCAAATCACCAACTCATAAAACCACAAATAAAAATATTTTCAACGTATCACATTTTTTGTTAGTTCTTAAAACAATTGGAAACAAAAAAAGATAGGCCAACAGTTTAAAGACGTCTTGAAAATGACCCTT
This sequence comes from Zootermopsis nevadensis, assembly GCF_000696155.1. The sequence continues at coordinate 602,895 of NW_019060160.1, read as the reverse complement.
ACGTTTCAACTCCTGCCACTTAATTTAGGATAGAACACAATATTAAATTACTGCAAGCGAATATTGTTTGAAGACTAAAGGTAAACAAGGTAGCAGTAATTGTTGGAGTTTTAGAAAGAAATTGTTGCGGTTGTGGGTCGAAGCTTATCGACTAAAGTTATCGGGCAGAACACTGCTTATTACACGGATAATAGACCCCGGGTCCAAGTTACCTTCAGTTCCTCGTGTTTAACCACTCAAGAGCGCAGTGTTGACTCCCGTTCACAGATTGAGACAGCGAGGCGGCAGTTTTATACACCCGCCCGCAACTACTACACGTACCAAAAACATTGTGTGTGTGTGTGCGTTGGCACGACTCAAATGAAAGCTGACCTTACGTGGGAATTTTAGTAGAATGAGATGGTAAAGTTGCGTCATATTGTGATATAATAAATATATATTGTTTAAATCTTGTCCGTCTAATCACAATAAATTCTTATTAAATATTAAAATATTACAATAATTAACATTTAAAATATTTAAAATATTAAATGATGTTATTTATCGAAATATTCGATTTACAGAATGGTTAAGGACGCCTGTTTCTCCATCACAACTGGTTCGCCAATTCTCTATCTCTGGACACCGCCTGCTTTAATATTCTGACAATCTACAGTTTGCCTACAAAGCATAATTATGGATTTCGTATGATTCTCTCAGAATAACTAACTAACTAACTAACTAGATGGCGTACCGAACCCGAAGGTTCATCACCGAATAAACCAAAGCCCTCCACCGGACCCTGTCCTGGGCCAACAAAATCATTTTGCCTTCAACTCCTCTCTCCAATAGATCCTCCTGACATTATCCTCCCATCTATGTCTAGGTCTCCCCAGCGGTCTCTTCCCTTCAGGTTTCCCAACCAGTACCCGGTGCACGCCTCTTGTCCCATCCATGCGCGCTACATGCCCCGCCCATCTCACTCTTCTCGACTTAATCACCCTGACAATAAACATTGACAATTTAATGGGTTTTTTCCAAGTTCTCACGGCGACAAACATTAATATGGCTGTCTTATGGGATTTTGCATTGTGTAGTCAGGTTGGAGTTCACCAGCGTTTCAGAGGTGTTTATCACATCCATTATCAGGACGATTTCAGTGATGACGGAGACAACAAACATCTCTGGAACGCTGGCCAACTTCTATCAGACTACAAGATGCGACACCCGTGAATATAGCCATCTCCAGCGATTGTTTTCTCAAGCTGCATTTACCACTCAAACTTTAGAATTAGAAAAACGTTCTTCTCAGGACAGCAACTGTCGTCTGTGACTGACAAAGTAGGCCGAATGCCGGAGAACGCGATTCTCAACCTCTAATCCACTAACACCAAACAGTCTCGGTGGTGTGCGACAGGCGTGACCAGCCAGTTCGCTGTGCAGTCTCGGTTTTTAAATACGATTTCACCTGCCCGCTTGCGTCAGGTCATGTGCCTGTTCATTCCTAATGACTCTGAAGCCAGAAAACTACTGTCTTTTGGGATGTAGAACAGTGTACTCCGTTAGATGTTGAATGACGTTTCAGAGAAACTTACTACCTCTATCACCGGGGTAACATCCACAGGGGTACACGATGCTTTATCCAAGAAAAGAGTCATTTTCATATTCGTAGCCGTGAAAACCTCAGATTTCCCCAACTTTTAAAATAATTTGACGATTTCTAGGAGACTTGGTTTGAACATCATATCACATCGGGATGCATATATTTATACTTTTCAATTCCCTGCTATTAAAACGAGAGTGGAACAGACATTAGTGCCACCTATAAAGAGATTTCGTCAAATTGTGTCGTGAAAGGTCTTCGGAAATGTACGACTTTCTTAATATCAATATCATATGAAAGTGGGACACCAAGTTTCACGTCGTAATAAAACATCTAAGATTATAATTTCCTACACTTTAGGTAGAGAACATCTTATCACTCGGTAGAATTCTGCCACAACATGTAGTCCATCCCCACAGTCAACTTTTCTGTTCTCAGTTCATCTGCTGCATCCCTTTATTTATGGATGGACGCTATCCAATTATAAGATTATCGTCTACCTTGATGCCCAAAATTAGACTCAGCATGGACCAACACCTTTGTACCACACCCCGATCCACGTATGTAAGAACCCATTAGGACCCTCTCTTCCTTCTTAATGTGATGCCATGCTGTATAGAAAAATCCACATCACGTAGTTTTCAGATAATAACATGGTCTGGGCCCCGTGAAGCATCCAAATATAAATTATCTTGAAGCATTTGCTTAACTATAAACAAACTTAATATGGTAATAAACGTTTCCATCTCTACCTGACTTCCACGGACCGGATCTCCCACCTCACAGGTACACGACTGAGCTACTACTTTGTCCGGAATTATAAAGACACAGAAAAATTTATCCCCGTATCGAAACTCCACATAGGCGTGAAAGCAATGTTAACCTGGGCGCTACGTGAGGATGAACTGCTACATTCACGCTCCGGCCGTCTTATTAACGAATAAATAACTCACAGTACCCTAGACCCTGACTGGATCCCGTCTCCTACCCGTATCCAGACATTCCGGTGAGTTTACCGACGTTTCGGAGGTACTTGCTTCTTCTATAATCAGGGCAATTGCCCTCGAATCGACATCTGAAACGCTGGTAAACTATCAGACTAGACATCGCAGCATCCCAGAAGAAATCCCATCATCAGATATCTTCTTTCTTATTAAGAGAAGTGTAGATGGTTACGAAATCAAGTAAAAAGAATTCTATAAACGACAATTGTTATAATAACTAATAATGCCTAATCAAGAATGCAATGTAATATGTTATCTACACAAACGTATGACTTATCACGTAGAACAAGTGCAAGGAAAAAAGTTGATAAATTAATAGTCGACAAGGTTTGTCTGCTGTGTATATTTCATATGGACGCCTGACTGTTTATTTCTATCGCGAAACATTTGTTCAAGAGTGGGCCAAGTCGACAATCTTGCAAAATACTGTATCACAGAATCTGTAACTGACAGGAGGCTGACGAAAATTGAATACTGAGGACACTGGCAATCTCTGCCTTTCAAAAAGTATTATTAATTGGTCACGGACTGCGATCAGTTCACTAAGAGACAGTAATTCAGCCAGGAGCGTCAGAGCTGCACATAACAAGCATATTTTTGTACATAGTTACTACATTTTTACGAGGACGTGTCCAGATTAACTGTTTTCGTTTAGTTTTGTTCAGAGCCTTTTTCGTGTGTTTTATTTCTGCAATATATTTCTATGAATACTTTTCTGTCTTTGACTCTTTATTGCTGGCAAGTACTCTAACAAAGAAATTTAATTTAAATGAACTGAATATAATAATAAATAAGGCGGGAGAGTCAGGGCATGTAGCGGTCAGGGGAGGTGAGAACTGAATATAGAATTTTAACTGGAACACCTGATAAAACACCGCTTGGTAAACGAATGCGAAATATAAAAATGTATTTCATATAATTTGGAATCAGAACAGGGTCCAATAGCGGGCCCCTGTGAATACGAAAACGAAGTCTCCGACGCCATAGAAGACGTTGAATATCTTAACAAGCTTTTACGAGTATTAACTTCTCAGGAAGTAGACAGTACCACCAAGTTATTTAGGTAAGACTTCAGGTTCTAACGGTGATGAATGTGGCGATGGTTACCTTCTGGGAAGTTGCACTTTGTAGTATGGTAGAAACTGGTCGACTACTACTGCCACTATCAACGCAATAGGTAAATTTGCACCAGAGTATACAGCGCAAACATCCCAGAAGACAGTCATCTTCGGGTATGGGAACAGTTAGATGATAGAAGCCTGGAAGAACGACTTGCCTTCGGAACGGTGAAAGCTCCCAGTTCTAATGTTGAAGAGACTGTGATGGAACAGTGAACGGCGTTCATAACGTCGTAAATGTTTTGCTGGTAATAGCTCATTGTAAAAATGAATTTTACAATTTTCACATGACACCTTGTCTCGAGCTACATTCACTCCTCAGACATACAGAAAAGTAAATTACAGAAAAATACATTTTTATATAATTTCTAAACAATCACTGCTGCCAACTCCAACATGGGTATTTATTAAGCTGCAATACCATTATTTATTTTTCCCAGTTTTTATAAGTTCGAAGTTAGCGAATCAATTCACATGTTCTCGTGTGCCAACCTGTGGCACGCGTATACGAGGTTGCTGACCGCCCAGAAGAACCTATTATTCATACTTAATAGTTATCCTATTATCTATCATACACGCTGTTTTAGAAATAAGAATAAGAAATAACATCTTTCAAAGGAATACTATAATGAAATAATGAATTACAAAGAAAAAATTAAGGGTTTTATGTTGGTCATCGTATCAACACAAACAAACAAACGAACAAAAAAAACCTTAAATTTATATAAGGCAAATACTAATAAAAAATGCATCCCTAAAGCCGTTGTTGCATGAAGGTCTCATCTCGGGGTCCTGTGCGCCGTATGTCTAATTTATCTTACTATAAATCTCATACTTGTTATGCTGCTGAAGTTTTCATGCTTTACACCCCACTTCATCATGGCTGCTCGCTTGTCGCTTTGACGAATTCATTCCTTCCCCTCTCTTCACTGTTTTTTTTTTCTGTTCTCCTACTTTTTACTCCATCCTCCTCCTCCTAACCATGATTTCCTCTTCATATTTTATTCATAGAATTTAGCCTTAGTAATTTGATGGAGTGGGCGTGTTATAAGGTATTTCCATGGCTGTGTGGCATGACAGGAAGCATTGGACTGGCAAACTCAGGGCCTCGCTCTGTATTGTTTAGCCATAAGCTTCATTCGTATTAGCTGACTTTATTTAGGAGGTGGGACAAAACTATTCTTTTTAGCACGGCCATGTGTCTTCCCCCTAAGACACCTCAACCTTTGAAGTCCAGTGGTAACTATATGTCCCACCTACTCCATCGTCTGTGTTTATGGGTTTCGTACGATTCTCAGTAAAAAACAGCGATTATTTCATTAAACAGCGTCAACCACTTGATCTTTGTAACGGTGAGCAGTTGTGTTTTCTTTGCGGTGCGGACTGAATTCTTAAATAGTATTTAGACGAGCTTCGGTTCCAAAGCCTTAAAGAAGTTAATATAATCCATCATCGTGCACTTCAATTCCCTAACACCAATAATCAGAACATGGCGTCAGTGCGAAATTGTGTGGTGGTTGCGACACTAGTACCATAATTGGAGCAGAATTCCAATATTCTCTCTTATCTGAAACAAGGCCACTATCCGGCGCGATTGCGAGATGCGGGAAAAATATAAACGACTCTGGTAGTAAGACATTCAAAATGAGCTCGAGGAAAGAGAGATGACTATCTGGAATAAATATTGGCTGAAATATAAGAGACGTGGAGATGAAACTCCAATTATTCTAGACTTAGGCACTGGCTGGAAGGGAGTGATAAGGTTCGCGCTTCGGTCACTCTGGGTAATGAACCTGGTACCACTTGGATAGGAAGCAAAATAAACCCTAGATCCGGCACAGATGCGATGACAAAGGTAAAAAAGAAACTGCCTCACAATCCCGAAACGTCCAGCCCGTAGCCATGCAATTTATTGGCTGGCTTACGATTCATGTTCAACAAAATTATAGTTTTAGAAAGATGATTTTCAGCGCTCCGAAGTTAGTAAAAAATTATAAATTTTGTAATTAACTGCAACAAGCATTTATTGTGTGAGATTTATGTTTCTCACTGTGGTGAAGATGGTGACATTTCTCTTCTGGGTTGTGACGCTACGTGGACTTATAGGTAGATACAAGCGTTTCGGATAAATATACTGTCTTAGTCCCTGGAAATGGAGATACAGCTTGGCCAGTAGTTAGTACAGCGGATATAATTCGTGCTTTGTTTTCTATACGAAAAACAAAACATTAGAATGATGTGTCGTACGAGAACAGCACTGTTAAAGACACAACACAGTTCGCGTCATAACACAAATTGTTAAGCCAGAAGAGTTCTAACAATTTTTCAAAGAAGTTTGTGCTGATGGGAACAGATCTAAAGATAGCTAAAAAAAGGTTGAGTGAATATTCACGGCGCCATGAATGCTGCTGGTTCGAACTGTCACGATTACATGAATAATTACAAGATAGAACACGAGAGAAATAACAAATACAACGCAGTGAGAAATCTACTGGGAACGCAAGACGGTGTTTCAAATATTCAGTTTAATGTACCCCTGTTATTTCTCATTTCCACTGAAAATGGAAGAGAGTAAAGAAAGCGAAATCACTCAACATGGGGTAAAAATGTGCCACTTATAATTTTTAATGAGGCCACTTGAAGATGGGAAATACATTTTAGAGAAACAGATTTAATTTGTATCCATACAAATAAATGTATATAAAAAATAAATTTCTATAAGAGTTGTATAATAATAACTGGAAATTAATTCCACAGACAATAAACAACGAAACATTAACACCAAATCAATCATGAAGATGGATGGATTCACAAACGCATAAAATCAATAAATGCAACGTAGCTTAGTATATAATAGTTTTTAAAATTAATAGAATTGATAACCTGAAGATGATGTCTTAGTACATCGAAACATGTCGTTTCTAATATGAAGATGCCAAGAATATAATATCGTAATACGATAAAATGAGCACCAAAACATAACATAACGTATTTTATATATTTTATATTTATATTGTGAATGTTATAATATTTTAACAACTCATTTTAATAAGTTTGTGTATAGACGGCCAAATAAATATATGTATTCCAAACATATTTAAATGTACACATTTCTTATAAAGCATTTCCTGGACGTTGGAATGAACAAATATGGCAACGATGCGAACTTCGTTATTATTTTTCAAATAAAATAAGAACAAGTCACCAACCGATCGGCCGTCGCCCTTCCCACCCTAAAGACACAAAAATTTCAAATCCAAAATTTCGCCAACAACAAAAATCCCAAAAAGGCCTAAGTTATTGCCCTATTGTATTTTTATACGTACAAAATCAGCAATCTATACATCTTTATAACACAATATGGAACAGCTATCATAATACCTTTATTCAATGTCTTCTCTTTCAACTTCAAGTACCCGTATTGAAACATTTTAAATGTGTTTGGACTGAAGTGTTATGTTTGGACCACAAAATGCTTTTAGCTCCCAATTCTGAAGCTTATAGCGTATCAAAGTCAACTTAAAATTGGCCACAAGATTACTGAGGACTATGTGCTTTCAAAATGCACGCAGGAGTTATACGTGAATTTGAAAGATCAAGTAGGGATGTTTTCATTTCGTGCAGTCAAGTGGGCGGTTGGCTTAACGTTTCACTGAGAACAGAGCAGACTATAACACATCAAAGTCTCATGAATACAAGTAAAAACGCACAATACGAAGACCGGCAGATTTAATTTTCTGATTTTCAAAAGATTTGCCTTCTCCTTTTTGTCGAATACCAGCAGACAATTCGACCGTATGTGTTTTCCTTCTTCACTTGGTAGGCCGTCTTTTAAAATGCCTAGCCTCCCAGTTAAACAAATTTCTCCAAAGTAAGAAATAGAAAACACAAATTCAGGTACATCTGTAGTGGCATATCTTTATCTTAATTGTTTAATTACTCGGCAAAGCCGCCATAAACTTTATTTATTCCTCACAACTTATTCTCCCGATGCCTTCAAAAGAGTGAGATCGCCGTGTATTCTTGTAGAAACTGACCGACGTTTCAGAGGTCCTTAGTTCCTCCGTCGTCAGGGTAATGATGGGGTCAGTTTCTACAAGAATACACGGCGCAACATCTCTTAGACAGCCAAATTTATATATTACAAATATTTTTAACTAAAATGTTATCACGTTGATACATATGAATGTATTACACGAAGACACATGTAACAACTCAGTCACTATTCTCTTGCAAATTTCAGCAACGGATCTATTCGTGAATTTTACCACATCGTTTTATTTTATTACTTATTACAATAATTTTAGATTCTAATAGATGTTATATTACCACAAAATGTAAGACTGTTAACTGAAGACTGCTCTAAAATTGAAGGATTAAGTTGCTTCTCGATCAGGTGTTAGAATACGTAATATTGTGATTTTATTTTGACTTTGAACTCGCTGTCCCCCGTTTTTTGTACAAATGGGAATTATCAGAGGTTTTGCTTCGAGCAATATATTCATTTTGAATTTATTAGTACACAGTCCATTATGCTGGCTTTATCCTGCGTCTCCGTTTATCTTCCGGATACGAGGTGCGATCGGAAAGTTTCAAGACTGTGTCAATAGAGGGCGAACCGGATGTAGCACGAGCTTCTGCCGCTAGGGGGTGCGGCCTACATTCATAGTGAATCAGTGTGCCAGCCGGCATCATCGAATTAAAATTTGTTTCTTAGTTACGGGCGTTTTGGTGGTGCATTACACCGACCCTCCTGCGATTTCGGAATGGCGTGTGCATCAAATTTTGCCAAAGACTAGCCAAAACGGCTACGGAAACCTATGAAATGCTAAAGCAAGCATTTGGGGAGTCCGCAATGGGTCGTGCACAAACTTTTGTGTGGCATTCACGTTTTAAAAATGACCGAACCTCTGTCGATGATGACGAGAGTTCTGGACGACCATCTTCGAGCACAACGCCCGAAAATGTTACCAAGATTCGGCAGGCCATTCACGAAGATCGACGTCGTACCATCAACGACTTGTGCGACATTGTTGGGACCTGTCAGCTGATTCTAAAGGAAGAACTCCACATGCGAAACCAAGGCTCCTGTCTGAGGACCAGAAGCAGAATCGACTTCTCGTTTGTCAGGAGCTAAAAGATCTTGCAAGAACCGACCCCAACTTCCTTCCTAAGCTCCGTGTGACTTCTTCCTCTTCCCAAAGATGAAAATTCAGCTAAAGGGAAGGAGATTTGAGACGATAGAAGAGATTCAGACAGAATCGCAGATGGTGCTTGACAGGCTGACAAAGAAAGATTTCCAGGGATGCTTCCAGGCTTGGCAGCGGCGCTGGGATCGTTGTGTTCACTCCCAGGGGAACTACTTCGAGGGTGATGGATGAATTTAATACCTGAGATAAGTGTACGGGTTTTTATAGGCGCAGTCTTGAAACTTTCCGATCGCACCTCGTATGTGCGCATTGCGTTCTACTGGCATGGTAATGGAACCTTTCCTTGTGTCAGGCATTACGCAGTCTTCGGATACCACGACCGCACCAGGTACAGATCGAGTAATTAATTTAAAAAATCTTGCGGTACGTATCGACGCTGTTGCACCGAGACAAACTCAGAGCAAAAATATCTAAATTCTTACCTATTTGTATAAATAAGATGGAAAGATAAAAAGAGTGAATGAAAGATTAAACTGCACGCTGAATAGTTAGATACTTCATGTCAAAAACACAATGCTGCTTGTCAAAGACCGTAACAAAAGAAAGATGTTTATCGTTGTTGGTTTCTGAGCACATGGACCGAGTGTAAGTAACTAGTTTCCGAAGCGATCTGCCCCGTGACAGGGGCTTAGCGCAGCGTTGCGGAAACACGTTAAGTGTTGTCATAGCCACCACTTTGACTCGTTTGCGTCGTGGGTGGCACCATATTCCGAGACAACCAGCTTCAAAATAAAATTTTAAGACTTTAGAGGAGTTTTTGGGCGGGAGACGGAAGACCGACATCTTCACACAGTAACACCACGCAACCGAACACAAATATTTCCCCCATTCATTATCTCAAATACAGCTTAACCTACATAGTTTAGGTGTTATGTGAATTTTAGGGACAAGATATACTGCCTGAGTACAGTGCAATGGAATGTTTCCTCTTGAAATATTTCTTGAACCAACCACCGGTTCAACTACCTAACAAACTAACTAATTACATGGAACAGAGTAATCCTTCAGGAACTAATATTACGCTCCGTTGGTTAAGAAATTCCCCAACCTTCGAGGAACCTCAAAGTTCATTACCGCGTTCATATAAGCGCATTACCGAATCTTATCGACTACCATATGAATCCAGTGCACACCACCAGACACCAAACCCTTTTTCCTTAAGAGCCATTCTAATTACCCGCCCTTCTACGCACAGGTCTTGCGAGTACTGTCTTATCTTCAGACCTTCAAAACGCATTTATCATCTCCTCCTATACGCTCTACATGCCCCGCCCACTCACCCTCCTTGATATGCTCTTCCTAAAAAATATTTAATGAAACACACGCATGATGAAGCCCCTCATTACTCCATTGTCCCCACCTTCCCTCACTTCATTCATCCCCTGTGTACCCTGTTATCAAGCATCGTTAACGTGACAGACCAGGTCAGAACCCTGTACTCTCGTATATGAAGCAGGAGTGCCAACTGTTCATCAAGACCATCAAGCAATATGTAGGCTAAGACTTGTCAATGTAGCAGTTTGTTTGCCTACCCTGTTCGAAAGTGACATGAAGATTTCACCCTTACGAACAATTAATTATTACTTTATAAACAACTTCGAATAAAATTTGTACCAAAAATGCTTCCATAATCTACAGCGAAAGCGAAGATCAATTAGAAATCAATAAATTAAGCTTCACTGTTGTAAAAGTGTTTTATTTAAGAAAAAGGTATAGGTTTCTTGTTAAAGGCTACAATTTTCTTCACAAATATGTCTTAACATACCTACTATTATGAAACACAATTTTAACTGTCCAAGCTGCTTTTCGACATTTAATTTATGTAACACCTTAAAATTCAGCGCAGTGTTGCCGCCTTTCTCACGAACCTCGGTATAAGAATCCTTCAAAATTACTTTCTGCTCTTATGAAGTTCCAGCATTTAACGAGTTCCCTGAACACTCATCTGTTTAAAAGCCCCTTTTATCAGGGTGACCGGGTGGGGGAGGGGTCGAATAATTCTCATTGTCTCAGGGGTGGGCAATTATTCTTACCATCTTTTATAGTTAGTCCTATATGTAAGCACAGAAAATATTAGTAATAATAATAATTTCTGTGTTCCCGTAGTGTTATTTATTTTATTTATTTAGTGTTCTGTCTGACGACAGGTCCATATGAACAGGATCCTTCCATCCTTTTCTCGGACTGGGACCTGTTCATATACGTTCTTGGCAGATGATCCAGAAGTGGTTTGCCATTGCCTTCTTCTGTGTGTGAATGGAGTAATTGTTGGGATGCCACGGAGGAAAACTCCGTGTTGCCTAGACCACGGCCTTGCCCAACACAAGTTATAAATTCGGGCACCGCCGGGAATCGAACCCGAGAACCCAGGATTACAAGGCCAGCGAAACTCATTTTAGTGTAAGACCCGATCCAGGTTTGTCTATATTTCGTTGCTGTGCAATCGTCAATAAAACATTGTCATATCTGTTCACCCCTGCATCGTAGGTACTGAAATACACGTCAAATATACACAGCAGGGACTTCAGAAATACCAAACCCCGAAACATAAAGAAGGGACTGAGAGCAATATAATTGCAACTGAGGCGTTCGTAAGCTCATATACCAACCAGCGCGACTCGTTAAAAAACACTAAATCATAATGCAACGTGGACGGTAGAATCGGTTATTCAGGATATTTCAAAAAGACAATTGCTTTTAAAATCATAATGCAACGTGGACGGTAGAATTGGTTATTCAGGATATTTCAAAAAAGACAATTGCTTTTAGCAATTTTTGGTCCACAGAGCGTCTGCACTCAACGTGATACAAATGTTACAGAACTGTCTTGTTAGGACACCGACCTGCCTCCTGGAATTTCATAATTTCAGGCCTCAGAGTATTGGGCATACACCACTAAGTTCATCCATCCTCACTTTCTCCTCGTCCCTTTAACTTTCACCAACCCTTTCTTCAATGTCTTTTCCATCAACTTCGACTGGTTTATACTTCAGAAGCATCTTCTCTTCTTAAGACGCTTCTCAGATGTCGATCTTGGTTCATTTTTGTGCTAATAACACTCTTTTCTATTCAACTGCGTCTCACTTCAGTGTTTTTCGTGCAGCATCCACGTCAGCGTGCCGATAAAATTACTATAGTTAAACCAAATTTCAGCCGATTTCAGATTTTGTTCCTTTGATCTGTCGACGATACATTTTTCGCAGGATCTGAGTTTGCAACGTCAGTGAGTAAGAAGAAGACTATTAAGACTTTCCGCTGAACAAAACATCTACAGAAATGCGTTAATAAACCCGAACGTTAAGGCCCATAACAGTGCGACAAAGGACATGATCCTGGGTCCATTTCACCCACCTCACATTTTCACATTTACAAGCATGTCCTAGCAGTCTTCTAGGTCCTCAAGGATCCGACAAAAATTCTACGCACATTTATTGTCTCCATACAAACAATAGATGTAAACCACATTTTTCTTGGTTTCGCAGAATAGCAATTATTCATTTTACGCGCGTGTAATTTAATTACGAACCTAATCTTTGTTACTCTCCCAACGAACGTAATTTCCATTTCGCAAAATCAAAAGAATGAACTGTAATTTTACAGACATAACAAGTAACTTCTTGAGAAAGGAAAATTATTTTCAGTACGTTTCCATAGAAACCATAATTGTCTTTCCTGTCGAGTCACATATTTCATACCGAGAACAAGTGATAATAAATATTATCAGAGACCAACACGAAATACATTCAAATCAGAAAAAGGTTTTTTTAACTCGTTGGTAGCACTAATATGGTTAAAGCCATTGAACTCATCCATTAAAGCCCACGCAGTTTAATAATACACAGTGAGCTACATTACTGGTCCTGTTTAACCACTCTTGTCACAACATAAAACAGGACTGGCGTGACAATGCCCTGACACGACGTGCAGTATCTTGGCACTCCCATCATAAGCTCGAGTGCCTCACCCTTCTCTCATACGGCGCACAAGATGGGAAATGATCGTGTTTTCACTTCTTCGAGATAGCAGCAATAAAACAAGCAACAAGATCTCCATCCACTAAGCCCCACGGCCATTTTAAGTAACCTGTTATAAATATAATATAATATACAAAGTGTTGTTATTATAGCCCTAGCTCCAAAGGAGTTTTAAGTGGTATCAATAAATAATGCCGTCATTACTATTCCAAACATTGTTAAGGCACGTTGTCTTACATTCTTACTCTCTTTTTCCTTTGTAAATCCACGTCTGCTTCGCAAAGGCGATTAGTTAACCATTAGGACTATTGATTTATAGCTAAGTTAATATTTCAAATAGGTTAATTCACTTCCATACACGAGCAAAGTCTTCTTATTGCCTCGTCTACTTCTTTTTCTTCTCCTTTGCACTTTTTTTTCAAACCCTCCTGCGTCTTCTCACCATTATTTCCCTCCTCCTCTGTTTGCCTATTACTCTATAGTTGGTGAAGTGGTGTGATTTATACTTAATTGAGAAGCTCCCTTCAATATACACTAAAAACCTGTCCTGTTGCCTGTACAGTCCAGAGTTTTTCCAAACAGAGCCTCAAAAGGCCAAGCACTGCAACATTTATTACTGGTGAACAATCCTAATTTTCAGAGTCTTGAAAACCTCAGATCTGACATAACGAAACAGCTGCAAGACATAAGGATTCATCGACCATCACATACTGAAGTAATACCTTCATTCATGGACCAGGAGTTCATTACCTTCACTACGAAAAGTTCAATTCCGAGTCCGTTTTCACAAGAAAATTATCAACTCGCATCCAAGTCTTACGCAATGCCTCAAATTGACGGATTGGCAGTGTCTGTCCTCAGTGACAGATTCCCAAAACACAGTGAGGGCTCCAAAGATCTTCAGGGCGTAGCGTTAATGAAGTTCCGGAGACCTCCAAATTTGGAATCATGTTCTTGACTTTCGTGGACACGAAGAAAGGAAACAAAAGACTGAAACACCAGTTTTACCACATCCTAATTGTACATCGGCAACAGCGAAACTCCATAGATTCTTTTCGATTTGATTTATATCGAATATTCTTCTTATTCTCCTCCTATGTCCGGACAAGAGTGGCCGACGGTTGTTTAGAGAATCAAAACTAATACTGAAGGTGTGGGCTCCAGATTGGGGCCTCTCCGTGGGAGGAATTACGCTTAAGCTAGCTAGAGGGGGGGTGGGGTCTTAAATATATATTACCCGTTATTCTAATTTATCATCCATTGCTTCAAACAGCTTCAGAACTGCGATACATATAACAATTTAACTAGGAATTGTGGCGTTAAGACTATCAAGAAAGTATACATCGAACACAAATGCGCACGTGTTCTGTGCTGTGCTATATAGGACAGGGATAGTTTGTTTATAAACCTCAAACGGTCGTGAGCTGCTCAGCTAGAGCGAATTTATTTTCGTTGCAGAATTCAAGTCATAAATGTAAATTCATGAAACAAGAAAACATTTAATTCGAAACGACAATTCGGAAATAACCTATTATCATATTCCCCTATCTTTCTACTTCCCCTCATATATGACGTCACCCACTGGCACAGATAAGTTGAACGCAGTGTACTCTTGGAAACGAAGAGAAAATTTTCAAGAGCGTTTACGCTAAAGCCGTGTCTTGGTATTCCACGCAAGAATTAATCCAAATAACACTGAATTACACATACAATCTCCCATATAAAATCAGGGTAAGACTGACCTAAACAATGAGCCTTCTGTCCCAGAAATAATGTCTCTTATAGAGGAACTGTAAAGTAGATATCGGTAAATGTGAACATGATATTCATCAGAGAGAATTTATTGTAAATCTTCAAAACCAATTTCAATCGATATTCTGGTGTCAGAGATAAAATATGCAGTCACACACACACAATCCCCCATGCGTTCATTTCTTGTATTTCCGCGGCTCAGAAACCGTCAAAACTTCTACCACAAAAAAAAATGGCTGAGATACACAATCAATTTAACTTGCCTGGCTGAGGACTTAATCTCAGCCTTGTTCTCAGATCGCTCTATATAATGTTCCAGCTGTGAAAGCTATAATATTAGATCAACACAGATGATTGTGAATAGTGAAAAGTAATTTCTCTGGCCAACTATGGCTGAGATATCCCGCTGCGTCTCCATGGCTCATTGTTGCTGGTTAGTAGGTTCCCCTACCAGGTGGAAGCACAGTCGCTTGTCAGTCTTCACACGCTGTGTCATGGAGAGGCACATAATAATGATATCAACTAAGCATTAACTTATTATCAAAACCCACGCTAAGTCACAAATCTGTACGGAAATATTTCCTCCACGCCCTCAGATTGCTGCATCGACTATTTTATATGTAATTCAGCATCTCATTAAGTACATAAAGGATACTATGGAAAATAAGAACTGTACAGTCCGTTCTAATTACGAATCTAAGAAATAAATCTGACAGGAGAGAATATTTACGATTCATTATGACTATGCACATTTTTCAAATGCCTCCTTTTTTGGCTTTTAGAGTAATTTTTCCTGGGTTGCATTCCATTTAAATCAGTCTGTAATACAGTCTAATGCAACTATTAACATTACAGTATATTTTTAGAATTGAACACAATAAAATTGTGCCTTGTCCAACATGATTTAACTTAAATACAACGAAAGTTTCTTTTGATGTCATAGTCTCAAGATAACTTTGCTGGTTAAAATGTCTTTACCATTCTATATGTACATCTGTGATTCTAAAATAAAAGATTAGTCTACGTTATTAAGAATTAGAACTATGATAATCCGACAAACAAAATAACCAATCCACACGAAATTTATGTCCATCTGCTGTTGCCAATAAGCGCATTATATTTAGCAAGACATGGAATATTCGCATATTTCGGAATAATTATTATATTGTGATTGGTATTGGAACAGATTTTTGTAACAGTCTTGTTTGATTAAACATCTAACAAGGAACATCAATACGGAAAATCGGTAGTATATTGTAAGCAAAGGAACACAGTCGGACTATAAAAAATACACCCAAAAGTCCACCACAAATCCTATCAAAAAATAAATCTGGATGCTCAAATATTTAATATTCGTCGAAAGATAACTGAAACGTCCACATACATTTATCGGTATTTATGTCACTTTCAAGCGCCAAAAATTAAGGTTTTAGCTTACAGCAAGAGGTGTATATTAGAATCACTTCACGTTAGTCATTAAAAAGTTGTCAGTGGAACCAAGGTTCTGGAGAATTTGACGTAAATACGTCTATACGGAAAGGAAGTTTATATATTGGCTTTATTCTAAATATTTCCTTTATACATGCTTTACAATTGAGATAAGTTTGATTAAGACATTGCATAATCAACTTGAATTAGTTACGCTTAATATGGGTCCGTGATAGCTGAATGTAATGTAATGAAATGTTTTATAGGTAACAACAATGCCGAGTAAGCAGATGACGTTTCCTAGGTAACCATCTTACACATTTTCCTTTCACTTTTTCGTCACACTTTTTTGCGGAATGAAACTGACCCTAAAATATAGACGTATTTACGTAAAAAATCATTGATTTTATTCTAAATGCTTTATTCAATAAGACGAAAATTATCAAAGCTGCATCTAAAACACATGCAGTGTGTAAGACTTTAAAGATAAAAAGCGTTGTGATAAGACATTTAATTGCTTTTTAAGACGTCAATAATTATCCAAGTTAATTGATTATCTATTAAATGCTCCGATATGTAGATAGTTGTTCGTGAAAACATTACTAAGACCCTCACTCACTACATCAAAATGACAAACAAATCATTTCCATATTGACAAGCACCCAAATTAATTGCTTGTCTGGGTTCAGGTAAAGCTATTTACTGACCGTTAACGAGCTGTTGGAAAAATACTGGCTATCAGTGATTTTAGATCGTAAATAATACTTCAACATCCTTTCGACGACTAAGTCAACAATTTGGTATTATAATAATGTAGGTGTGAGAGATGCTTTAAGTACCACCAGTCCTAAAGAATATCTAACAATGAATCTTGATCATCAGCGAAGTGAACCGATGAACTGAGGTACCCATTAACTGATACAGAAATTAATCCAGAGGCTGATCAACAAACTAACTGAACAATAAAATGACTAATTAGCCAGTCAACCGACTTACTGATTCGCTGAATAAGTAGCCAACTGAAAAATGACGAACTCTTTAGTTAGGTGTCAAAATAGCGTACTTACTAAAGCAGTTATAACAAAGTTACGAAACGAAAAGATTTCCAGCCAACCAAGCACATATACTCCCTACTTTATGGAACCAAATATTCATCTACGTCAACACAATAATAAATCACTGAACACTATACTAAGAAAATTTTGTCTTTTTCATATTAGAACGCTAGGCTTTTGTGAACACGGTAATGACATCTCGGGTCCCGTAAAAACGCGAGCCCATTTAACCCGTAGAAAAACTACAAACTTTTCGAGAAAGGCCCTGAAACACGGAGTTACTTATTTATTCTTGGAAGTTAAATTGTACAGCGAAAACTGTGGTCCGCGGACCACAGTTATACAATCCTTTTTTTCTGAGAAACAGTAGAAAAGAGTAAGTGACAGTGAGATCACAAAAGGGAGAGAGAGAGAGAGAGAGAGAGAGAGAGAGAGACATGCCGTGAATGCAACTGTCACGCTCTGTAACCTGCAGTGCGGAAACACGAACATTAATTTTAATTTAGTTAAAGAAAAACTGACAACTGCGTAATTGGAATTCTTCAGTAGAAGCGTGTGTAACCAAGTTGTAACTTCAACAATGCTGTAAAATGTCTTCCCATGCTTACCACTTGCCTGTTGCTAAGATACGTGTTTGGAATTTCGTTAACACCAACAAGCACTGCTTTTTTTGTCCAGACTTTTTAATTTGGTGTAGATCTGTTTAGTAATTTATAAAACATTAATGTATCGTGATTCACTGTAAAGGATGGGGCGTTGGAGGACGAGGGGCCAATGCAAATACACATTTATAATTGAGTAGCGCCCAATTATCTGCCATCATCAGGTCTAATGTCCTTTAACTCATAAATTGTACAACTAATAACACACTGAATTAGCTGTGGATGTTAGCAGCTTCCTTTTTTATATCCCACGTGAAAGAAAAATAAAGTCCACTACAGAATCTGAAGCCCTCTACTGGGGGCACAGTGGACATTACAAGCTACTCATCTCTTTCCTTATTCTTCTTCTCCCTCATCATTTCACACTGAATCACTTTCCTGTGCAACTCTTTTCGATTCTTAAGTTCCCTTAACATTTTATTTAAACCATCTATCTTTCATTTGAATCCTTTTCATTCATTCCTCTGTGCCTGCCTTCATCTTTCCATGTGTTTGCTTTCAATCGCTTTCCTTCGCCTGTTCAATGTCTCCATTCCTTTCCTACTCTGTCATTTTATTAACCTCTCATCACACTTATTCTTGATTTGTCTCTTCGCCTCCAAATTAGTCTCGCATCTTTAATTCATTTCCTAACACGTTACTCCCCTTGTGGTTCGTACATCTCACCTCTTGCCTTTCGAAAATTTCCTTTTCCTCCGTTTTCTTTCTGCATTTAATCCCGCCAAAACGGACAAACCCATTCCGTCTACGAGACCGGAACCTTCCTTCGACGGAATTACGACGAGGATTGCACCCCAGAGACAGGAGCGACAGGCTCCAAAAGCATGCACTAAAACTTGTCAAAATGGCAAGGTGACCGAATACAAGTACAGGGCGAACGAGGTAATACTTTTCCTTAAGCATTTCTTCTAAACGTCCCTTGTTTTGCATTTATATTAACTTGGTGTGAGGTAATTTCAGTGACGTGATTTTAAGGGGTGAAGAAGGGTGTGGCAGGCCGGGGAGACGGGGTGTTAGGGTGGGGTGTTGAAGGCTTGTTAGGATGCGTGGCATGACATTGCCTTGCAAAGGGACCACAGTCATCATCGGTGGGTTCGTTTGCTTACGGCACTATCGCCAAGGGAACTAACTGCATGTTAACAGCGCGAAGCGATCAGTTACACTTAGCTAATTAAAATTCCATATCCTCCTCTGGGTCTATTTTACATGGTATTAGTAATTATCACAAAGAATAAGAACAGCAAAGTTCTCGGTTAATATAACTCAGAGACCAATGCCGCTAATACCAAATCTCTCCAATGGGATGCAATCTTAAGCCATTTCCAGTCAATAGAGATGAATAATTATTGTTTTTTGTTAACTTTTCAAATACTCAGTTCACTGTCATCAATAGAACAACATGTTTCGGTCCATTGTGGCCATCATCAGATTCAATTCCCTGCTCTTATGTCATTGTACTGCAGATCGTATTTTCTCTACCCAATGTCAAGAAATAATTATAACATTATGTATATATATATATATATTAAAAAAATTTAAACTAATTAAAAGGAGAAAACTTAAATGTTAAAGTTGTCCTATCTCATTCAAGATCTTTCTTCAATAATTTCTGAATAGACATTAAAAGACAAAACCAGCTGAACAGAAAATTATTTGTATTTCTTCTGTTGCATTTGTCATCCTAACTTTTAACATACGAATCTACAATATTTTTCTGGAGTAATGCTTCTGACAGATTGAAAATTAATGGACGAATTAAAATGTACATACACCAAACAGAAAAGTCACCAGAGTTTTGAATTATTTAGCGATACGTTCATTTGAATACCAGCTGCAGACGATTCTCTTGTTTCAAGTGTCCACATCTGTTGCAGCTCCTAGTGGCAATAATTTAAATCTCATCGAATCTTAAAGTGGCTCTTTTAACCAGGTTAAAGCAATGAATAATAAACCAGACTTAACACACGGAGGCTAGAGAAGTGACAAGTAAACGATATTTTTTTCTTATTCTTATGATGTTCTTTTCTTTTGTTCATCTTTTTTATTCAACTTTGTTCCTCCCTTTTCCTTCGTATTTCACGCTGTGAGTGTATCGCCTCCTGGTGTTAGAATCTTTATTTAAAATGACAAGAGGAATGCTGGGAGATAAATACGTAAAGAGAAATGATGTGAAGAGGAGGGGGAGAGGAAACCCCCTGCTATAAGAAAGAAAGACCCCTCCTTCTGGGGGGAAGAAAATAGCCCAATTCACCATGTCACAAAGTCGGGCTTCACATTATATAACAATTTCATCATGGTTATCTAAACAAGTGAGTGTTCCAATCACGAAAATGAAATTGTATCAATGTCAGAAATCACAGGAGTAAAATTTATCAAATTAAATCAATTTATGCCCGCTTAACTAATTGACAGAACACTTCTCTTGCATTCTGAGGTGTATAATTCCAATCTCGGCCCATAAACACTAAGTGAATAAAACACATCAACTCTTGAATCCATAGAAAGTTATAAAAAAATATCGAGTCTTCTATTTACCTTCAGAGCAAAAATAAATTTGCGTTCACCCCCGTGTGCCGGCGACAAAAGCCAAAATTTGGATATTATCGGTAGGAAACACTTTGACGGCTGAGCGCTACAGACACTGGAAGACAACGCGTTGCTATGAAACACAGAATGTTCAGTCATGATTGCACCCAACATACTCACACCCAGGAACCCCCCCCCCAAAAAAAAATTATAATAAAACTGTTTACTTGAATATGACTAGCATCTGGGATATCGCCCCGCGTACAAAATAATTGGTAAGTCTTAAACGGATCGGTCGATAACAAAGACACAGATGTTCACGCCCTCGTATTTAGGACAAGTTGTTTACATAACTTGACTATCCCATACAAATCGTGAGGTTCAGGTCATGGATAGACAGAAGAGGATAAAGATGAGAGAAAAAGAGAGAGAGACCAATTGGCTACGATGCTGTGAAAATCGTCACAATTAAGATTAAAAAGATCGAACCTGATATTTCAACCCCCACCTAATAAGATCCGGGGGGCTTCAAGATTGATGTCTTGCCTCATATCTTTATTACCAGAGTCTTTGTGGTGCTCATACGAGCAGTAGACAGACAGGGAACGTTACGATGGCTACACAGGCAGGCACTCTTTACATTACAATGCTGATGACCGCCTGCACCACTGTCAGTTAAACATAAACGGGCTGTTAAATAACTCTTGATTAATCAACAGACTCTTAACGGACACGACGTAATGAACGTTCGGGTTCCATTAGGGAGAGGGATTTTCTCAACTGCATGAAAGATTACTGGTTTCTCAAGGAGACACTTGTGGACCACGGAATTAATCTGTGGCGTCAACGACATCTAAACACAGAGATATGACGAAGATTCTTAAATTACGAGAAGCATGTGAGAGGTACGTAGATGCAATTTGGAACCTGCACATTTAGTCCGTATCTCAAGGAACCACAACTCTTTTCCCTTACAAAATGCTTAAGATAACTCTGAAAATCATATGAAACCCAAAAACAGACTCTACTGGCAAAATAAAGATCTACTCATAGCCCTGATAATGGAGGCAGCAAGGACCTCTGAAACTTTGATAAACAGCCATCTTCGTGCTCCCTGCTGTGAGAACCTCAAATTCTACAAAATCAACAAATCTCTAAACGATAAATTATTATCTTTGTATGTACTACTCTGTGACAAATGATTATTCAAGGCTTTTCGCTGTGTGATTTTCTCTATTCTCCTGAACAACATTATAAATTGCATGTTCTTATTAGCTATATTCACTAGACGGTACAATGTTCGATTTTGCAAATAGTTACCATTAGGCATTTACTTCTAAAGGAGATTGATTACACTAAAGGAGGGCATGGAATAAAGAAACAAAAATAATCATCCCCCCAATTAATTTTACCGGGCCTATTCCAGAGACTAAACTCATTTGACATCCTCGTTAGTATTTTATAGACTTTTAAAAAATAACGCGATTAAAGTTAATGTTACATGGCGCAACTACAAAGCACGATGCTCAGACCATAGTCAAGCTATTTAACAAGATAACCAGAAAACTGCCCCCTGCTGTTACCATAGCAATCTCCACCAAGTATTCTGTTGTACTTTCACCTGACGAGATGTGATCTATACCTCGGAAAATATAATCTGAACCCTTGGTAAATACCAGGCACCAACAGTTAAGCATATTCAAAGCAAAATATAGACTAACATACCAACATCTTGCTACCACTTTAACTACTGTCTTATTTAATTTAATTCATCATATTTAATCAATTATGCATATCTTGAAGAAATAATCATAAACGATTTATACAGGAAATAGGATCTAATTATCGTTTGGCACAATTCGTATTCCTAACTCACTTCTAGATTCTTCTTGTGCAGAACTCTAATACAATCACAGACCACGAAATTACTGATTTATCTGACACCCACTAATACAAATTCCATTTAAAAACACGAAATAGTTATGAAATATAATTATAGTTTGAAATATTTCTATTACAAGACATAAGATATATTCCAAAGTACTTCTGTAGTTAGATTCCTGCACACAAAATGAGATTTTATAGGCCTATCATAAATGATATTAATTCTGTGTGCAGTCAATTGTTTATGCACTGCTGGTACCACAGGCTGGATTATCGTAGCCATATTCTTGGGGGTCAATGTATACTGAATGTATAATAGAGCCAATAAGTTTGTACAGTAATGTAACATGGAATTTGTATCATTATTATTCCTTAGGAGGCTGAAATTATTTCCAACTTAAGTCGTCCAATGATTACGTTAACAGTTCACAAGTAACCATTTAAGAGGAATTCATGACACATCTGTTAATACTGGCCTATTGTTAATATTATATATTGCCTGCAGGGGAAAAGCTTTTTAAGTAGGATATATTAATACTGTGGTGTAAAGAAGTGGAGTTATATGTGCTTAATTTTCTCATTCAGATCTCTTGGTGAGAACAAAATTAAACACGCAGTTACATAATTTATTTATTTTTTACTCAACTTTCTAAAGAAATCATCGTTAACGCAAACAAACGTACACATCCCGAACCAAGCAACTGGTTTGTATAAATTCACCTTCACCGCCCTCCCCCCACCCAAATGCACAAATCTAGACGTAATGTCCCTTGCCTACTTATATCACGATCACCTAATACGTGAAGATTGTTTATTAAAATATTTTTGAATTAAAAATGATTTTCAAAACGTATTATAATCAGTTATGCCGTAAAATCATGCGCATTTAGAAATGATGTTGTTATTGAAATTACTATAGGCATAATGGATCGTAATCATGACGCCATGATGAGCTGGGTGCGTTCTGCACAGTATGAAAACGAGCGTGTTTCCTGTCTTACGAGACACGACACGAAGTTTGGAACGATAATTGTTGTCGCTTCACAATATACACAGAATGAGAGTTATAAACAAGAAGTTTAATTGCGTTAAATAGTATCTCAGTCCATGAGTGACGTATTTCCAACACCAAGACACTAATTCTTGTTATTTTGTTATAAATTCTAAACAGGGAGTTAACAACTAATGAACAACGGGAAATCCCATTAAGGCCCACAGGATAATTTAAAATATAATGAAACTAAACATATATCATTTCGGTGCAAGTCCTACAAACTCCCAGATATTAAAAACTATGTGGCAAAGAAACAATCCCCATTTTCTCATTTATATTCTAACCAATAAATTAAAAGTGTATTACTTAAAAACACGTTCATAACCATGGCTCCATAGAAATTTAACTTAATCTCTCTCTCTCTCAAACACAAAGAGAGACAAATTTATTAGGCACCACAAAATTCCGAAACTGGATTCCACATTAAGCATGTTAAAATCAAATTCCATTTTCACAATAAAATTCTTTAAAATTACTTCGAAATTTACTGGATAGAAAAACATAGTTCATTGGCCGTGGTCTTCTATGTTGCAATGCCGTTCGTGTGACGTTGCAGATGATCAAAATTTCTTCGAAATTTGGTAACCACCTAAAACACTACACGATCCAGAATACCACATTCAACATCTTCACAGCCGCGATAAATTCAAATATCAGACTGCAATGCTCTTTGCAATGAGAACACACGAGCATTTACCGATGAAGAAGGCATATTTTCCAAACGAGTTCTTTACAATTCTGCGTACTAACTTGTCTAGATACTTATTTATTATAGAAGATTCAAGTCCCCTATTAAAAAGCGAACCAGATTACTGAATTGCACTTCATAGAGTCAAGTGATTTATTTACTTATGTTTTATAAATAAACATCGAGTTGAAAAGTATTGCAAATAAACGTTTCAGTTCTAAATAAAATCCATATTTTACGCAACATTTAAATTTCATGAATGATGAGACGTTTCTGAGGAGAAAAATAGCGAAAAAGAATACAACTGATATATAAAATAAGGACTAAAGCTATATTGAACTAATAAGAACTAAAAATACGTTCGCCGGCTTTACCAAATTTCACCGAAATCCGTCAAAATTTGTCGTGGATTAAACACGCGGAAACGAAGACAGAATCTTCAAAATTTACGTTTTAGCATTTCCTCCTGCAGCCTGTATCCATGTAAAATAGTTTTACGCCCTCACACTGATGGACACTAACACGGGTAACCGTAACAAAGAAGGGTGACTTGTGCCACTTACAGATAAAGCAACCACGCTCTTGTCTTGCAGTCAAAGCCAGCTACAAACCTAACGTCACGGAAAATTAAATTCTCTATAAAACTGCTTATGAGAGAGAAAGAGAGAGAACTATGTGCGTTGGAGAAACAGTAGAAAATATTAACACAGTGTAAACAGAGGGCCAAGGTATTATAACTTTTTATGCTTGACTATTTCCCTTTTATGTTTTGTGCTACATATATCTTCAGCTTGTGTATTGTCTCATAATGACTGCAATACCAAAGGAAAAGAAACTTTATGATTATTATTATTATTAATCTCTTTGTTGCGTTATGTTCTTGTTTGTGCTGTATCTGTAATTGGCCATCTGACTGTTGATGCAGAACGCTAAAATAAATTTTGAAAAATTCAAATAAATTCTTCTCAATTTTAATTTAAAATTCAAACCGAAATATCTGATTTGTGGCACAAACTAGATTTCTACGGTTCACGGATTTAATACAATTTAATGACAAGAATTTAGTTTTAAATACCAACACCTAGAAACACAAATGTGAGACGGTAAAAAAAATATATGTATATAAATAGGTGGGTACATTGTTTAGTGTCGGTAGCAAACACAGACCATGCCTTGGCACTTGTGAAATTCAGTCTTTTATAAAAAGTTTTATACTTCGTCCCCTTAAATGACATACTGGTATCAATGAACTGCAAAAATATATTCTTCAGGTTTTCGAAACAGATGGATATAAAGAACACGTATTTGTTAGACTATCTGCCATAGTGATCGCCGGACGCATTAAATGGCTGCCTAATAATTAAATATCAATAAATATTCAGTGCTTGCGCAGTTAAACATATAATTCTAGGGCAGCATTTTGGGTACCGTGATATTTTTCGTGACAAATTCCGGGATAATACTTTAAATTAGGCCACTTACGCTTCCTTCCATATCCTTTCCAATTTATTTTTTTCAATAATCGTCCTATCATTCGACGCTATATAGTTTGAACTGCTGAAAGCGTCATTAAATGCACAACCAACAACGGCAGAAACACATATACCGCCTTCTCCCGTCAACGGAGGGGTCGGAAAATAAAAATGTTCACAGAGCAATATGACACTGATTTCTAAGAAGCATTGTTTCATCGACCTCCACTTAACATACATACCTACATTTACATTGCAAAGAGTGGCTCGCGGACTAAATATTGAGAACTACTGAGTGAGATCATCGTCTGTTATGGTAGTATAATTCAATAAGGGAAATAAATAATTCTGATACAATTATTTACTCAGACATTCCTTACTGTAGCACGCATAAGACGTAGACCTGTATATGTATAAGGTTAACAATTCAAGAAACAAGTCGTCGGTTAGCTGTATCAGTCTTCTTCCCAGTCCTCGCTTTCCTTCAACCTGGCCTTCGATGATATCACTCAGTAACCCATTCCTCCTCATAATACGTCCCAGCCAGTTAGCTTTCCTTCGTGTAATCGCCCGCAGAATGTTTCTTTGCTCGTCGACTCTCCTCAATACGTATGAGGTTAACAAGTCAAGAAACAAATGACTACACTACATTAAATTCTGCAAACTCCAACGCAGAAAACATCAAACTTTCAATTAAGCTCGATTCTGTGCACCTGACAAGCAGCAAAATAGAAAGATTGCAAAAAGCATACGAAGTTGACTGTAGTTGAAAGAGAGAAATTAGTAAGTGGCAAAGGATCATTTAAGAAGCAGTATTACTTTTTACATGCCACAGTAATCTGATTTATTCGCCTGTAGTTAAATCCAGAAAGTAAAAAAAAAAAAGATAGACTTGGAATATGTTCACACACACACACAAAAATCACACAAAATAATGTAGGTTTTTAGAGGCCATTATCGTCAGTAGAAGGAAAGGTTGTTTATAGTGAAAGGATCGATATAATTTAGGATCCAATTTGATATATGACGTTAG
Organism: Zootermopsis nevadensis; assembly: GCF_000696155.1. Next base: position 576,453 of record NW_019060160.1, on the reverse strand, counting down.
ACGTTTGAAAAGTGCTGGAATCTATATATCATTAATTTTTTTGTATCTTTGTAACTTCTCTGCCAGGCTCAAAGTGTTAACAATGTGATAAATATGAGAAATATGCAGGTACATTTCACCTCTCACCTTCATCTAAATCTTTGTCAACGCTTGGACGTGTTTCCCCCCTCTTTAGCTTCATTTGCAATTCAAACAAACAACGTTACCGTCCCAAGACTTTTCATCATGAGTTTTAGGTGGAACCACCATCACCTTTAAGTACACTCTCGGACGGCTCGAAGTAGGGATGTAAAATTCCCAGAAACTTTAAATCCTGGGAACAGACACACATGGTCGGGCCTTTAAATTCTTCGCTTACGCCAAAGTTTAAAAAAGAACTCACAAAAATAGGGCAAATGAACTTTGGATATTCATCAACAAAAGAAAGTTAAAACTGCTTCAAAAACTAAGAAACTCAAAAATAAAAAATGTATAGTTATTAGATTTCGTCTGAATATGAGTAAAAAGAATTTTGAGGGAAAATATAAGATGGTAAAGTTGCGTCATATTGTGATATAATAAGTATATATTAAATCTTGTCCGTCTAATCACAATAATTCTTATTAAATGTTAATTATTGTAATATTTTAATATTTAATAAGAATTATTGTGATTAGACGGACAAGATTTAATATATAGGGAAAATATATTTAAAATATGGCATCAGAACCACCTACCTCAATGGTCAGACAAGTAATTACTTCGCGTGAGTACAGTATATATCTATTTGAATGTGTAATCATTCTTCGAAATTACACAGGAATTCAGTTGAATGGGAACAACTTCACAATGAGAAGACAGCAGTTGAATATGAATGTTCTCAAGTTCCTAGACCTAACACGAATGAACATAAGCCATTTATTTCTCTCGATAAATTTTATTTGCTAGTATTAGACCTACCAACGCAGTAAATACATGCCCACTAAAAATGTATTCTCTTCCATTTTATGTAGAGTCCGAACCACACCAAATATCAAATCCTACATTTTCAATTTTAAACAAATAAATAAGCATCTATTTATTCGTAGTTTATTTAACAACGCTGTAATCGCTCGATAATAAGTGTCATCATTACTTAAAAGATAAATCGTTTATGTACATTGTGATAATTAAGGTTCTCAGAGGGTCGAACATGAAGATGACAGCCTTCTGGGATGTACTGCATAACTGGCAGAAATTCGCCCACGTTTCAGATGTTCTTACCAATTCCACCACCAAGACAAATGAGTCGTAAAGTTCAAAATGACGGTCATTTTCATTTTGTATATCACAAGCACATATATATTAAGATTACAGTCTATTGCGATTAAAAATATTAAGACGAGAGATGAAGTTCAAAATGTAACTTACCACACGCACAGTTTCCAGGTCGCCACTAAGAGGTGCTGGAAGAGAACGAGCTGGGACATTTTGACTGCTTCAGGACTGAGGTTCGCCCCGCGCTGATCAATGCTTCGTCTATCTTTCCCCAAACTATGTTCCACTGACCTCGGTGTATGGTGAGAAAATTGGATTGTGAAAGGGTTTTATAGGACGGGTGGAAATATCGGATTTAGGAGAAACACATTTTGATTAAACTTCGTGTTGGTGTAGGTATGCTTAGCTGAAAGTTATTGAAATGAATTTCGACCCGTATTAGTCTAATGCGGTTCATTCCGTACTACACAGGAAGGAAAAAAATAGAAAATAGAAAGGAAACCCAAATACAGTAGACTCTCTATTTAACGGTGTAATAGTGGGGGGACTGGGTGTCCGTAATGGCAATGTCTGATAAATTGTAGAGTTGTTTCTTTTTACGATGGCAGTGATGCATCCTTAAACCATAATTTCCGTGGAACACCATTAAAGCGGTTAGTAACATGAACTGGGCATCTACAGTGACACAACTTTCATGAAAGAACTGCTCTATGAGGAGGCAGTTGAGTGAAAATGATTCAAAGGTCACATGCGGAAATTTTCTTTTTCAACGGACAAGGTCCATTGAATCAGAAAATGTCCGCTTTACTGTACAGTTTTCTGTTTATTGCACATACGACCGGTACATGAAAACGTACAGATTTTATTAGGATCTAAAATTTGATATGATTTACAATACAGATACTAATCAAAATACAATTAATAATTAATTCTGTCTCCACTATTTGTTAGAGATCCACGTGTATATTAACTTTGCAGCTTTAGACTGGACACTTGAAATGAGATTCATGGTGGACGACGTGAAACTAAAGCAGATCTTCTCACGTTCCCCTCTGCTAATCATCACTTCACCAATGCTGCAAACTGATCCATCACCCCTCGAGGTGTGTAAAAGCCCTGACCAAGCAACACATTACCACACACTCAATCCTATGTCAGGGGCTTCGTCTCTGACTCGAACTTGAGGTTCTCATAGCGGTGGGTATGAAGATTTTTGTCTTCCGGGTTGTTGCGCTGTGTAGTCTGGTCGATGTTTACCAACGTTTCAGAGGTCATACTGCCTCCGTCATCAGGGCCCTGATGACGGAGGCAGTATGACCTCTGAAACGTTGGTAAACATCGACCAGACTACACAGCGCAACAACCCGGAAGACAAAAATCTTCATACCCACCGCTATGAGAACCTCAAGTTCGAGTCAGAGACGAAGCCCCTGACATAGGATTGAGTGTGTGGTAATGTGTTGCTTGGTCAGGGCTTTTACACACCTCGAGGGGTGATGGATCAGTTTGCAGCATTGGTGAAGTGATGATTAGCAGAGGGGAACGTGAGAAGATCTGCTTTAGTTTCACGTCGTCCACCATGAATCTCATTTCAAGTGTCCAGTCTAAAGCTGCAAAGTTAATATACACGTGGATCTCTAACAAATAGTGGAGACAGAATTAATTATTAATTGTATTTTGATTAGTATCTGTATTGTAAATCATATCAAATTTTAGATCCTAATAAAATCTGTACGTTTTCATGTACCGGTCGTATGTGCAATAAACAGAAAACTGTACAGTAAAGCGGACATTTTCTGATTCAATGGACCTTGTCCGTTGAAAAAGAAAATTTCCGCATGTGACCTTTGAATCATTTTCACTCAACTGCCTCCTCATAGAGCAGTTCTTTCATGAAAGTTGTGTCACTGTAGATGCCCAGTTCATGTTACTAACCGCTTTAATGGTGTTCCACGGAAATTATGGTTTAAGGATGCATCACTGCCATCGTAAAAAGAAACAACTCTACAATTTATCAGACATTGCCATTACGGACACCCAGTCCCCCCACTATTACACCGTTAAATAGAGAGTCTACTGTATTTGGGTTTCCTTTCTATTTTCTATTTTTTTCCTTCCTGTGTAGTACGGAATGAACCGCATTAGACTAATACGGGTCGAAATTCATTTCAATAACTTTCAGCTAAGCATACCTACACCAACACGAAGTTTAATCAAAATGTGTTTCTCCTAAATCCGATATTTCCACCCGTCCTATAAAACCCTTTCACAATCCAATTTTCTCACCATACACCGAGGTCAGTGGAACATAGTTTGGGGAAAGAAGCAACTAACGAGAACACAGACTAATAAGAATCTACAATTGCGTCTGACAAGCGTGGGGGCAAACTTCAGGCTTATTTTCTTTGGTGTCGAAAGTTTTTTTTCCCCCCACCCCACCCCAAACAGTATATCATAGCTGGGACTCACTTATTCTCTCATTTGAACATTCACACTCTTTTATCATCACATTTACTCTACTTCGCTTCACTCTTACCTGGTGGCCATTTTCCCCTCACAACAGTTAACAGCCTTTCACTGCGCCATCAACAATAACATCCAAAACCCTCCACACGATCTCTGCAGGATGGAAACATCCCGTTTCGTGAAGCCACATTGTATTCAATCATTCGGCACATCTGGAAGGTAACTTACTAAAAATACAGAGGGATTTTACGTTCAAGAGTGAAGAAATATTTTATTGGCTTAACAAACACGTTCTGCCCATGCACTTATAATTCAACTATCGTAGATACAAGAAATATACTGAGCAGCATACAGCTTCTGAATCAACTGAACAAAGTCCTGCTTGAGAATAAATAGTTCTCAAATGGAAATGAAATTCATTAAACATTTCTTCTTCCAAATTAATTTTAATAATATCCTCCCACATAGGCACGTGTGTCCCGAGCATCCTCCTGTCTTCTCGTTACCTGGCTGAAATTGTATCTGTATATTTCTCATCTCCCCCATACTCATCTCGTCATCCCGAAGTTGTTCACACGACTAATAGTTGGTGGATTTATTAGCCAGCAAAGCTACTATCAGGTTTTCAAAAATGACTATATTCCATAGAGCTAGTTAGTGTTTCTTTACGTTACAAATTAATAGCGGAAATTAAGAAGGAGTTTCCAGCAAAGCAGAAATTCCTCTATTCACCTAGTTTCCAAACCAGATCTTAGGATCGCCCGGTCTCTACTCCAATGGGTACCAGGAGTTCTATCCCTGAAGATATAGCGGCCGCAGTGAGAATCTGATCATCAAACTCTACCCAGCACCGTATTTAAAAATAATGTTCAGTTATACTTCCACGTCCACACACAGCTTCATAGCTTTGTAACTTTCCACAAGAACAAATCAAAAACATTTATATAATTTCTGGGAAAGAACGAAACCATCGGGAGGCAGATTTAGTGGACGCAAAATCAGTTTCCTCGTACCTCATCGAGCGGCCAACGAAGAAGGGAGATATCTTTCGAGTAGTACAGATTTTCAGTCGGATTAGCACAGTCTCTCTGTCCGTCTACATAGGTTCAGTGGTAATTGTTCTCACTCTGTCCCCTTCGTATGTCTACTACGAAGTATTGGCTTCGTAAATTGCTCATTTTCCGGTGGATCCATTGTGTATTTGTACCCCTCACAGGGGCAGAGTACCGGTATGGTTCAGCAAATCACTGTCGGGACTCGTGAGGCCTACTGGTTGCTCCGGTCAGACACGCAGCCTGTGGACAACCGAGTCGCTACTGCATCCATAGCACGTGTGGTTATCAGTACGAAATACTTCATTAAAAGATCAATTTAAACAGATCACAAGTTAGGCTAGAGATCAAAGAACACTGCTTTCGTACAAGTCCTTAATTGCTTAAAAATAAAACTGGCAACAACGCTAATTTAATCAATTAACAACCCACCTAACTTACCAACAGAACCAGCTATCGTATCTAGGGAATTAAACGACTACATAAGTGAGCAAGCAGCTGACTAACTGAGCAAGTAGGTAATTAATTAACCAACTAACTACCTAATTAAATAACCAACCAGCTAACAAACCAATGTACTAGCGTTAAGCAACTTTGCACGAAACTAACTGACGACCCAGGTCACTAACCAAAGAAGCATACAGCCAACTAATTAACTAACTAACCAAATATATAACCAATTAACTAATTAACCAACCAGGCAGCTATCTAGTTACTCAAAGAATTAGTTAACTAATTAATCAAGTACCCACCCAACTAAATGACTAATCAACCAACTAACTAACCAACTAGACAGCTAAGCAACCAGCCAACCAATTAGCTAATTACCTGCCAACAAGTATCTAGCAATTAATCAACCAACTATACAGTTAACTAAACTTAAAAGTGAAAGCTGAAGGAGGAAACAGCTGTGTTCTCTTCACCCCGACATTTTCCCGAACAGATCAGGAAAGTGGGCCTTTGGGCCGGGATTGAAACCCAGGACCAATTGAATACTAAGCAGGGACGACTGGTCTTCTTATGAAAACAAGATCGGGCCCGTCCCGACTTTCTTCCAATTCACGTTTTGTCCTGTCAAAACGAGCATCAAGACCGAAGCGCCTTAATCCACAACATAATTGCCTTTATAAAGAGATAAATAGGTTATGTCTCGTTCCTTCCGTGTCAGTGAGACGCCATGTGATCAAACAACATAACAAAGCGTTCGAACAAATGTGAAAACAGTTTTAAATC
>NW_019060160.1:558266-570439 GCF_000696155.1 Zootermopsis nevadensis | reverse complement strand
TAGTTATACAAATAGCAGTACGATGATGCCAGTTCTATTATACTGCTTTGTATCATAATAGATTAATCAATTCGATTTGGTAGTTGGTTCCTTGTAGCCAACAGCCCTCACCCTCTGTCCTTTTCATACAATATAAGCCAGCATGTCATTGTGCGTCAGTGAACACTGAGTACTCACAACTCTGACAACCGCGAAGATGCAGTTTCATCTTAGTGTAAAACCGGCGCAACTGACAAAAACTACGAGAGTTTTGAAACACTGACGAAGACGGCATTGTGGGATATCGTGCCGCGTCGCCCTGTTGACGGACGTTTCAGACAATATTACTGCTTCCATTGTCAGGGCAATGAGTCGCACATTAATTAAACATAAAATGGCTAAAAATTTTACTATTTTTAAAACGTTAAAGTACTTAATATATTTTATGTCGCGTGTGCAAAAAAGTTTTAAATTCCAAAAAGAAAAGCCCTTGTTAGAAAATACAATATAATTAATTATAGGCTACACAGTATACGAGGCCATAATATATGGGAACCATTACTGCACTAACTCAGTAAACAATTTTTACCTTAGTCAACAAATCCAGATTCAAAATTACTGTCAAGCTGATGCAGGATAAGACGACAGGAACGCGAAACTAGCCAACCATCTCAGTCTGATGTCGAGGTTTATGAAAAGTGGAGATTCACTTTCATTTCTGCCTGAATCACGATAGCGTGTTCCTTAGGTAAAAGAGAAAACTTCGTCATTATTCTGTTTACTTAACGAACTTCAAAGTGCGCCATCACAGTCACGTGCCCTGACAATTCTTAAAATCTGTTTGCCTAAGACACCGCCCACTTCCTCGGGCTTCTAAAATTATCGTTTTTCAAGTGATTCCCTACGACCAGAATCATGGTATTTTAGACGTGTTCGCAACTAAGAGTTTAAAAAAAATACGTCTATTAGATTCACCCTGTCTGTCCGTCCGCATGTAACCCGAGAACTGCTAAACGGGCTTTCATAGAATTGTACGTACACTGGGAGTTTTACCAACACGTATCTGTACATTCCAATCATTGTTAAAATCGGGCAACAATAACAAACACTTTCTGTAAAGACTTGCGTACATCCCTGCGCAAGTGACGGTGGGGAATCCCATCCAGAAGAAACCACGTGGGGAATCCTCCACGAGGACATCATCACCTAGCCATGTAGGCTCCAACGATCCCAGGAAATTTTGACGTTACCGACTTCGTTCGAAAACTCGTAGGCGCACAATTCTTAGCAATGTATACGTTAATCTAATTAACGTTATTTTCCTCCAATTTGATTTACACAAACGGCCAAACGCAGCCTTGTGCTGTTAAAAGGGGAGCTATAGGACAGTGGTATTCAACCTTTTTTTGTTCGCGTACCCCCAGATATAATTTCTCTTCAACTTTGTACCCCCAAAGTTGTTGGTGTATAATTCAAGTTATACATAGTATATAATCTACATCTAAAATAAATTAAATAAATTAAATTACTGATTATTCAGTGTATATCATAAAATAATATGTTTTTTTTTTTAAATTTTACGTATCCCCTAAGATGTCTTCGCGTACCCCAGGTTGAATAACATTGCTATAGGAGAACGTTGAGTCTCAAGCACTATTCCGTGTGAGGGTGGGCAGAAGTGAAGACAATGTTCGAAGCATTTCTAGCCTCGGCAGTAGTGAGTGGTCGGCTTCACGTTCCGGCCACCTTATCCCCCCATAAGAGACCCCCTTCCCAGTGGACCCCAGAGTATATGTAAACCTGGCGATACACAGGAAAATGTCAACATACAAATCGAGAATCATTCGGCCAGAGCGTAGACTCCTCTCTACTGAACTCTGGTAATAAATGGCTATTTCTTTACCTTAAAGAGTCCAATTAATGTAGAGCAGCTTTCTTGCTCATAGAAGATTCTTCCTCCAACTCAGAATTCTACACTTCGTTAGGCAGTACATGTGCCACTGCTGCGCGGAACACCGGGCTAAGCTAACATAACAAGGCATATAATACAGACTGAAGGATAAAGGCCAGGGAGAATTGATGGCTAAACCATTGACTTCCACAGCACAATAGTCCGCCGCCTCCCTTCTAGCCAGCGAGCTGGATGCATGTCCATTCACCACTGGATGTCGTCATTTCCTTAAATTTGTACCTGCAATTTATATCTCTACAGAGTGGAAATGTGTACTGAATTCTTGTTGAGAATAAATGGACCTATTTTCTTCGTTATCCGTTAGATTTGGTTTTGGAGACCCATGCTCTTAGGAAATGATAAATTAAGTTTACCTAATAAGTTTTCAGCTTCTCACGACGGCTACTATGAAGATTGCTAACTTCTGGGTTTTACTGCAGTGCAGTCTGGTAGACGTTTACAGATGTTTCAGATGTGTTTACTCCTTCCATCATCAATTATCCTGATAAAAGAGATAATGAATACCTCCGAAACGTGGGTAAACGTAAACCAGACGACAGAAATCTACAGCCCGTAGTACCAACTACCTAAGAGTCCGGAGATAGGGATTAGCTCTATCTAGTGGGCCCAACTGTGTAGGAACCTGAAGACGGAGATAGAGTCCCATCTCCGAAACGTCGTTTTACGTTTTATATTTACTAGACGATGGATAATATCCAAGTAAATTTTTATTCAATTGACTCTTCACCATTGTCAAGAAGTTCTAGATTTGATATACCTAAGAGTAACTGAGGAGATTCATCAGCCCTTCTGGTCTACGAGCTTTTGGTTGGCAACAGCCGAAGACCACGCGGAGGACCTTTTGACTATCAAAATTATGTTCCTGTAGCGGAGGGGAAGAATCGAAAGCTTGAGAAGGAGACGGAAATTTCGAAAACAGAAAGCGGCTGTAATTTGGAACAGAGGCTTTTTCCTGATAAATGTCATTGTAAGCATTTTTGTTTGTTTGTTTGTTTGTTTAGATGTGTAGAAATCACTCTTTCATTTGTACCAGACCTTTAGGTTAAACTTTTCTCAAATATACAAATAAAATAAAACCTTCCTGTTAAAAATTCAGTGTGAAAACGGTTAAGAAATCTTCAATAGCTGTGCCGCCGTCTCTTAGCCAGTTCTTCCAGTAGTGCGTTCAATTATCTCCGCATAGGGACAACATACCTAACCCAAGATAAGTGTGTCCTATGTTCTGAGGGTTTCTCCGCCCAATTTCTCGACTATATAAACGACAAGAGAAATTGCGAACTGAAATACAGACCCATTATGTCCCCTCGGTCTGGTCGTACTTGTGCGTGACTCCGATTGTCAATTGTTCCTTGTAGCGCTAACAAGTTTGAAAAGATTCACATTTAAAAGGACCCCCCGCTGACGTCTCCAGCCCCAAAAACCTCCCCCTTTGCTCGCTCGCTCGGGGTTGGCTTCAACTAACAGCATTATTATAAGCCAATCGCATAATAATGAAGAACTTGTAAAGCGGTTTTGAGAAATGGTTAACTTGCAAGACCGATTCACACTGTATCAGGAAAACATTTTGGTGTGTCCGGCTATCTGTTGGTTGGGCGCCGAGAGCCGGCGGACTTCCCGCATGTAAATGGAGCCATCGCCGGTGCAGAGATAAGACGTACAACCCGCACTCCTATCAACGCAAGTACATATGACCAAAGCGTATATTTATTACAATATTAAAACAGATAATACAGAACAGGTTTGGGGAATTTTACTAACTGAAGGAAAGACACCAAATGAAAAACAGTGCGTAGATAGATGCCAATATAAAAATATATCTCAAAGAAACAGCGTAATAGAATGTAAATTGGATTCATCTGTCTTAGGATTCAGACCAATGGTAAGCTCTTTTGAAAAAAGGTATTAAGAACTGGAGTTCCACAACAGTCGAAAAATTTCTAGAAACTCTAGCCGAAAGAGTTAGTCTCTGCGTGATTTTTACCTATGTGAAATGGCAGAGGATATGCGTCATTTAAGCTTTCTGCAACCGTTGAATTTGAGACTGCCTGAGCTCTAGAGCAAGTCTGGATGGGGTAAAAACAATATCCCATTATATCTTACAGGAATCGAACTACAATTATCGATATCGCATCAGAATGGAGCGCTAATGTAGTAATGAGGACGATTTTACACTTGTGAATCGGGCTCTGGAGACACGGCTGAACTAACTTGTGAGAGACTGCTGGACCAAGTTCTCGTTCCAGCAGTGCAAACATACCAGCAGTAGGCCAAGGAACAGTTGAAGGTGTTCAGGAAACAAAAGAGATTTCATACACAAAGCAGGAACGCCGAGACAAAACACATAACACGTGGACTTTCAAAGTTACCTCTTCAAAAAAATATTAGTCAGTTTAACTACAAGGAATTTTTATTTGGCAGTTTAGCTGTGAGACGAAATTCACTCACTTTTCTTTGGCGCGACTTGGCTGAAGAGACGCCCGAAGCTGTGAGACGAAATTCACTCACTTTTCGTTGGCGCGACTTGACTGAAGAGGCCCCCGATTCTTACATCTTGGCCCGCGATCGAAACTGTATTGAAGCAAAAGTGAGGTTGATGACAAAGCTCACTTCAGGGAACAACCAAGAAATGCATACCTAAGCGTAGCACTGGGGTCTAATACCAAATTTTAAGTGAACAAATTCTACTAAATCAAATTACATGCTGGTCCATGTTGTGACAAATACAGCAGTGTTTTTTAATTGTTACTATACGATACGAGGGTTCGTTGTTTTCTGTATTACGTCAAATTCCTTCTCAAATATTCTTGTTTTAAGTCCACTATTCTCAAAGTCGTAAAAGCGCCTTCAAAATTATTGTTCTGTTATCTTACCTTGCATCTAATATCTGACAGGAAATATTACCTTATTCTACATAGCAATAAAATGTAAAGAATATCTTGTAATATCAGCTTCAGTCTTGATGCATGTCGGGAAGACCAAAAGGCTTTTTAATTAAATGTTATGATGCACAGTACAATAAAATGTCTTTGTGTTCGTCTGCTTCTTAGACCGAACTTCATCTTATTATTATGTAAAGCAAACTCAGGTACAGGTCCCAACCAGTAGTTATTAAAACATCAAGCAATGAAACGTAAGACGTAAATTGCTGTGAATTTATTGTGAAATCCGTTTTAATATGATTCTTGTCAGAGACAAGATAATTTCTAGTTTAAAACACAACAATATAGCACCATACAAACTTCGCTGTCACGACAACCCTAATAACAATACGAATAACCATGACAGTTGTGAGGAAGACAAAACGAGTAGCTGACTAAGTCAGTGCAAGATGGACACAAGGATAAACCTAGAATGTCATCAGAGTTCCGACATGATACAATTCTCAAGTAAATAAACGGAGATACTCCGGACATAAATCACGATTAATCGAAACTTATAACACCTAACGAACCAAAGTGGAAATTAACAAGATTGCATTTTACAACACGGAGTTTGTGGTCCGACTACTGACAACCACTCATCTGTACAGAATCTTCCTTGAACAAAAACTTGAAATTCCTCCTAAATGAGAGTTCATTAGGTCATCACAAAAACATTCCGCTGAGCTGTTATCAGTTAATTAAAGTAACAATCTGCTTAAGCTATATGTTTCGAATTTACGTGGTCATCTTCAGGTTCGCGATATAATTATCAAAATAAAATTTAAAAATGTCAACGAATTGTTTAAAACTCACAGGTTTGCACATCAGTAGACATGCAGTCCACACTACTGAGTTTGTTAACCCTCAATATATGACGTCCGACATCGGTCAGCACCTACCAGACTGCACGGTACTACATCCCAGACGACAGCCATCTTCATCTCATTCTGTGTTGGGAATTAGACATTACGAAACGGGGCTCAAACTCCAGACTTAAATCTGAAGAAAAGTCAGAAGTGGGGGATTCCTGCAGTGGAGGGGAGGGCAGCATCAGAATGAAAGTAACAGGACAAGATAAGCCTAGAGTTAAGAAAGATGTAACGCCGAAAACTGTCAGAGACAGGAAACATTTTTAGTGAAAGAGTGGACCACGTTCTTATTCCTCCGCACAGCGTTCAGATTGTAAATGTCTGCAGTGAGTAAGAAAACTGGAGTTGAACTATTAATGATAGATGCTAGTAAACATCCGAACACATTAACAAGGATTGTCCAACCTCATCTTGCTGTGGAGACCACGCTCAATACTACGCCTTGAAGATGGAGGCGGTATGTTTCTCCGAAACATTTCTAGTTCACACTACATTGCAACCCAAAACCCCAACATCGAAACTTGTTTCTGGGCATGGACTGTCGGACAGGTAGAACTGAATTTGCTCGATGTACAACCACTAGGGGCTCACCGTATTCAGACAATGTAAATAATTCTTATTTCACAAGAGCTCCGCCTTTAGGACTTGCAATGAGTAATCTTCTAACAGCATTTCTATGCCAACAAACAACACTACCCTCATGTTAGATAAGGTGTTAGCTATATAGTGACGAGGAATTTGCCGTAGAAACAGATCGGAGATTTATTTCTTGTAGGAAAATGTACTTTTCAGTCGGCATCTTTTCTTGTTTGCAGAACAAACATGGTCATCCCAGGTTATTTAGTCATATCAAGATAACAAAACAAGGTCTGGGAGGCACGGACCCGCTGCGGCTAGACATAAATCCTAAGTGGACGACGGATTTCGATAGGCCACTATTTAGGTTACGATAGCCTTAAAAGAGAAGAAAATAATGAATTAATAAAAGAACAGTGTGATACAGTGTGTTCTACAAAAACACACAGCGTTTGGGACACGTAAATTCTCTCAAATACAGTTCGTAACACAATGAAAGAAACTGTGTTAGCATAAATCGATATATGAATATGGCTGTCTGCTGGATTGTTGCGCCATATAGTCTGGTAGTTTACCGACGTTTCAGAGGCTTTTAATGTCTCCATCGTCAGGGCGGTAAGAACCAGTAATCTCTCAATGAACAGTGATCTTAACGTTGCTGTAACACTTATATTTAACTGCGATTTCAAATAAATCGCTCCAGTCGAAGATGCGAGATTCTGTATGGGAACAGATCAGAAACGTAACTACAAACATAATATAACAAATTCTTTACATTATGCAATACAAAGAGGCAAGACTGAGAAACTTTGAGGTTAAATCTGATAACCATTCGTAAAAATATTAGAACTAATTTCGACAAGAATAATTATTAAATTTGTAATATCTGCCGGCCTGTGTTTTACCTCTTGTTTTGTATGGGTGTGGAACTTCGCCTGTCGCCATAAGGAAATAACAAAGATTTCTGGAGAAAAAAACGGGTTGGTATTACTTTGGACTACTATTTAGCAAAACTTATTAAGGGGAACAAATAATGAAAGATGGGATTGTGAGACATGTAGCACACATGGGGAAGAAACAGATCAATTTGGAGACCTAGACGCAGATAAATGGGAGGATGAAGGCCAAGTCGTTGTGAACATCCTGTATACGAAGCAATTTTCAGGCTAGTGTGGCCGAGTGGACAAGCTACAAGGTGTTTCTCACGGCCGTCCGCTGCAAATTCCCAGGTGTAGCGAGCCAATAAAATACTGAAGGCTACGGGCTCTCGTCTGTCCGTCCGTTTTCCAAAAACTTACCGCGTGTCAATCGACACGATCAGAAACACACTTCAACGTCAGAGGCCCAAAAGTTTACAACCTTGCAACCCGCACTACATATTTATTTTTATTTCCTTGTCTACATATATATGCGAATAATAATATTCTTGTTTTCAGATAAGTATTTAGAGTAAAAAAAATTACCTTGCAATCTATTCTTTCCCATTTGACTTTGCGCAAACCGCTAATTATTACGTCCAAAATGCCATTAGTCCACTCATTTTCCGTGTCAGAAAACGAATATTTCATTGAATCAATTCAAAATTAGTGTAAGAAGAAAACATGCTTGATTTAATGTTGCAGAAAGGACATAAGTATGTATACATAAAACGGTTATATACCGATCGCAGTGTGGACTATATAAGCCCTTCCTGAATGCATTGCAATTGGATAGGATTCGGACTGAAGTAACTTGCATCAAACATGCGATATGTGGTAGACATACGAACATTTTCCTTTGCGACAATCTCATGTAGAAAGTTACTTTGTTTTAAAGACAGACTATCTGCTTGCCTTAAGGTGGTCTCCCTGACGATGGAGGCAGTAAGCACCTCTGAAACGTCGGTAAACTTCTAACAGATCCAGAAGACAGCCCTGGATTTTTATGTTTACTTCTGAAGATCGTAACCAAATATCTCTAAAATTCATTCGGGTATCCATGAGATTTTGCAACCGGTGTTTTCTTCTGGGTACGGTCTGGATTCGTAAATATTATGTAGACGAGCTTCGGCTTCAAAGGGTTAACCAGCTGATTTTCGTAATGGTGAGGTGTAGTGTTTTCTTCGCGGTACGGACTGAATTCATAAATAATATTCAGACGATCTTCGGCTTCAAATTTGGCTTACGCTTTGTGTAAGCGTGTGTGCCTCTGACACAGATCACTTGTGAAAACACGTGAGTGTACGGGCGTCTCACCTCGCTGCTGAACACAATTCGTCTTGTCCCGCGCACATTTTGTCATCTGAAGACGCTAACCGAGCGCAGGACGTAATGGCCATTGTTTCGCGTTCACCAAGAAGCCTATCAGCTCAACAAAAACTCACTTCTGTTCAAGCTCTGGTTTTGAAAAGAACCGACTGTCGAGTTTTGTATTCAGGAATTAATTTGAGAAGGTAATGGCATTCCAAGAGGTTGCACAGTCAACATTCCTTACATACAAGAGGAAACCACAAAGTGGCCAAGATACAGGCCTGAAGCGACTATTACGCACCACATTTCTGCAAATATCTGCTTACACTGTCTGTAACAGAAGACACAGGGAACAAAAAACTGGAAAGGTACACTCCAATTCAATCCAACACGGGCCTAATTAAGTTCACTTTGCAACGGAGATAATTGCTATTTTGACATTGCCACTTACTACAGATATAAACCATACTTTCACAAAGTTAATCACATAGCATAAAGTCAGACAGTTTTTATTATGTATTTCGAAGATGACTGTCGGGCCCTGATGATGGAGGCTGCAAGCACCTCCGAAGCATCGGGAAATTTCTACCAGACTATACGACGCAACAACCCAGATGACAGTCATCTTTATATTTTCCGCCGAAAAAACCTCATGGAAAATCGAGATTTAGTCGATACGAACCGATTTAAAATTGCTGTATCTGAGATTAGAGACTTTTAGAACAGACTTCACGCACTAGTAACCAAATTGCCACTCACACCAAATCTGGGGCTGATTCAGAGTCCTAACCAATGCGGACAGGGCGCTCTGTCGCCGAGGGTAAAACGGGTGAAGCCTGAAACTCAGCACTCACGTCCATCTAATACAGAGATTGAGAACGCATGGAGCTACACCTCCACTCCCCCTATATAAATTTTTTAAAAGAAATCTGTTTTGCCATATCCAATTTTTTGCAAATTTATTGTACGATGGCAAATAAGCTTTTTGGCATACGAAGAGATGAAGGCATTTTAGCTTGCAACCAAAAAAAAAACAAAAAAAAACATGGAAATGGTTAAATACCAAAACACGCTATAAACATTCGATTTGACGGGTTAGTTACATGTTAATATCTTCCTTAACATCTCACACGTTAGCACAAAAGAAATTACGTTCATTAGTCGGCCTTCCTGCCATCTATAGGAGTCGGCACTTTAAAAATACACAAAAGACAAACATAATGGCAGCATTCTAACAGTTTGAATGTCTGAAAACAGGTTTTTAAGTGGGTTTAAAGCTGCTAATAGAGGCAAAGGAAACCACAGAAACCGGCCTGTGACGAGTATGCGCGACAGACATATAAAAGATGCCTCAGAAGTAAAGACAATTCTACTGAAAGCAAAACTCTCGCTAGGACAATAAAAACATGTATTAATTTCCTTTTATTTTCCTTCGAATTTGCTTACTTCATTCATTGGAAAATGTGGCAGTGCTCTAATAACACAGCGTTTAGGACAGCCCGCCCAACCTGTAGCTCTCGGGCAACATGATGCTCGCGACAAGGTGTTATGTTGCCCGCTCAAACATTTAAATAACAAAACTTATTTTAATCATTTCCCTTCAACGGCGCTACATAACGCCGAAGTAATTCCACCCATTTCCTGGCAAACAATGAAAGAAAACTTACCACCAGTTCCATATTCCCAAGTGAGCCGATCATAACTCCTTATTATTAGTGGTTTTCTTATCCATAATATTCGTAGTAGCATATTTGGGACCTGTTCATATACGTTCTTGGCAGATGATCCAGAAGTGGTTTGCCATTGCCTTCTTCTGTGTGTGAATGGAGTAATTGTTGGGATGCCACGGAGAAACCGGGGAAGCCCCCGGAGGAAAGCTCCGTGTTGCCTAGACCACGGCCTTGCCCAACACAAGTTATAAATTCGGGCACCGCCGGGAATCGAACCCGAGACCCCAGGATTACAAGACATATTTATAATACCATAATTAGTTTTAACAAGAAATGTTACAACTATTAAAGATTACAGAATAATAAATAGTTAATAATTAAGATTACTAATTGGGCGAGATCAAAGAAGAGTAGAAAACATAACATATGAAAAAAGTATAAAGAATTCAGATCATCTGATTACCAAGTTTAGCAACGCAGTATAAAGCCACTGGCAAAGGAAACAGAGACCATAAAAAAGAGTGCAACTTTTCACCTTTTTAAAGTCTGGGATTAAGCTCCATATCAATTTAGAACAAGTCGTGAAATCAAAGCTTCACATGACTTAATCCTTAATTTTAGGAAATTAAATTATATTAATGTGCAATAAACTGAGACTCGGCTTTATATGTTGTCCACATATTCCAACTCCACACCAACCTTCCAGCACAAGCGAAGCAAACAACATTTTTATACAGAGCAAGCAGACAGACAGACAGACAATGATTACAGCAAACAGGCCGACAGCTCTCTGGCTCCTTTTTTTAAAAGAAAAATTCCTTCTCAACTCAATGTCTTTTTCGTCGCATGAAATTTCTATTTAAAACGATTTATATCGAACTGCTCTTACAAGTTCCACTCAGCGTGGATAACATTCAGAGTCTTACTCTCATTCTATCGCCAGGAAACAGATTACGTCTTTATTTAAGGTACAGTCTCATTGTTATGAATACTGCACTAGGGAATTTTAAGTAAACTGATTCAGTTTCAGAAGAACGACACAGAAATGCAGAGCTCTTCAGAAGCTGACAGTCACTAATCTACTCAACAAATTCGTAGCCTTTCCTGGAACACGAAGCTGCACTACTGTGTCCACAAGAGCCCACCAGGCCCACAAACTCAAACAGTAACTTTTAAACTCATTTTGACTTAATATTATCCTCCCATTCCAGCCTAGGTAAGCTAAGTGGTATTTTCCTTGAACGTTTTCAGACTGAAATTCTTTAAGCATGTATCATCTTTCACATTACAAATAATAATAATAATTCAATTCAATGCAATTCATTTATTAAAGTGCTTGACAACAGCCACAAAGGCCAATAACAGCCAAGCACTAACAACAATACAAACATTACAATGCAAAAGCAAACAAACAATGAACTGAATATATAAATGTACAATATTTATTTATTGCAAAATAATTAATTAGTAAATGAACTAAATGTTATAGATAAGTAAAATAATAATTAAACTAATATCAGTTCAATTTTGGACAAACAACATACAAAATAAAATGTTATACTAAATAAACAATAATAATAATAATAATAATAATCTCTACGCTGTAGCTCGGGCTATTAAATCATGGCTTTATACTGCGAAGACCTGGATTTAATGTTAGGGCAATGCATGAGGAATCTGTGGTGGACAAAATGATATTACGAAAGCTTGATCTCCGAGTGATACGGTTCCCCCCTGCTAATCAACATTTCACCACTGTTTCGTACTCATCCATTACCGCCGCCCCTAAGGCGTGCGACAGGCCAGACCAGCCGGAACCGTTAATACGATCTCGAGCATCAGATGGGTATTCACTTTAGATGGGTTCAAACAATGTTACGTTATATTTGTTTACTCGGCATTGTTGTACCAACACAACAATGCCGAGTAAACAAATTACTTGAGTAAGAGTAGTTTTT
>NW_019060160.1:539740-558139 GCF_000696155.1 Zootermopsis nevadensis | reverse complement strand
GACGTCCCCCCCCCCCCCCCGAAGGTTGGTTGCGTTTTAAAAACTTGACCAAACCCCCCGATGAGCTCCGAAAGCACAACTTGGTTCTCCACATTGAGCGGATTCTATTTAGTCCTCGACGACGTGGAACTGTATCCAAAGACCAGAGTCTGATTCATCTGAGATTCACATCTCACAAATGTTTTACTTTGTTGAAAGTGACCGAATTCAAGGAACCAGAAGAGATGATCAGGAGATAGGTCGGTCTCGAACCCAAGACCTGCACAGTATGCCAGCGATGACATCTATACAGAAGGGACTTAACTACTGAACGCCCTAAGTAATTTTGTTTGAGCCATTTTAGAATACCCTAATTGGAAGTTCAAGAAACATGTTAGTTGCCACAGGTTTTGAAGAACACATTTCAAATGATTTATGATACCCAATCGTTGCTTTGTGGGGACTGTTCTTGGATCTTAAGTCCTTATAATGACATCACGAATGCCTTTGAAATAAGCGCGAATCGGCAAGACGTCCCCCCCCCCCCCCCGAAGGTTGGTTGCGTTTTAAAAACTTGACCAAACCCCCCGATGAGCTCCGAAAGCACAACTTGGTTCTCCACATTGAGCGGATTCTATTTAGTCCTCGACGACGTGGAACTGTATCCAAAGACCAGAGTCTGATTCATCTGAGATTCACATCTCACAAATGTTTTACTTTGTTGAAAGTGACCGAATTCAAGGAACCAGAAGAGATGATCAGGAGATAGGTCGGTCTCGAACCCAAGACCTGCACAGTATGCCAGCGATGACATCTATACAGAAGGGACTTAACTACTGAACGCCCTAAGTAATTTTGTTTGAGCCATTTTAGAATACCCTAATTGGAAGTTCAAGAAACATGTTAGTTGCCACAGGTTTTGAAGAACACATTTCAAATGATTTATGATACCCAATCGTTGCTTTGTGGGGACTGTTCTTGGATCTTAAGTCCTTATAATGACATCACGAATGCCTTTGAAATAAGCGCGAATCGGCAACTGCATCATAAAAGGGCTGAGATTTCTCACATTCCAACACATCTTGTGAGTTATTTGTTCGGCTGTTGTGGTACGAGACAATATAACGAGTGCAGAAGGTCGACAGAAACTGAATGGATGTAATGAGAAATTATGTACGCCCTGGCAAGGACTTATCTGCTCGGTGCCACAACCTGTTCAACACAAGGGCCCACTCACCTGGTTTAAAGCGGTCGAAGCTTGAAGCTGAACACTCATCCCCCATCTAGTGTCGCGCAGAGACAAAAGTGAACTTGCCTGTTTAGTAAATGGCGACACAGAACGTGACAGAATTCAAACCAGATTTCTAGGATAAACATACATCGTCATGTCTACATAAAATTTATACAAATAACAGATCTTCGTAAGCTGGCAGGGAGGTTGTGACATTATAAGCCATCCCAGCCTCCGTGTTCCGTAGACCTATTCATCCCCTGACTCAATACACCCAAAACTTAATGTAGCTCATTCAAGGTATCTAGGATTTAAATAAAGCAGCCTAGTTAATTTATCAGCAGTGGCATATCTAGGATTACATTTCGCATAAACCAAAACTTATCAAATGTATTCACATGTCAGCTATAATTCTAATATAATTTGTTGTTACTTTATCGAAATACGTGTCATTCTTAAACATGTACAATAATGTATAACGACAAATAACACATAAATATCACAAGGGGAGTTGGAACACGTAATAAACTTTCAAAGTAGAATCCTGACTATCAGACTGCCAGACTGTAAAGTCAGACGTTCTCAGAATAATGATTTTATGTTGTTTCAACGTCCAATGTTTAAATTTTCTCCTAGCAGATAGAAAATTTATGGTTCCAGGACAGTGAATCTGTTCTAACGGTCGACAAGGGAATGTTCAGCCGAATGGCCGGCCAGTGCGATTTCGGGAGAGACATCCGAAAATTGTTTCCGTTGTAACGAACCGTTTCCAATTTAAACAGAAAACAGAACAGTTGTTACACTGCAGAAATCAGCAGCACATAATCTTTGGACCAGATGTTTCCAGATAATATCATTCCACTACACTTTCCACTCCTTTGCGATATCAATGTTTCCTAGACCAGCATCGCACGCCTCAAAACAGACCAATACTTTTCGTCATTCTGTACTTCACGAACAACTTCTTTTCAAAGAGAAATATAACGTTATTTACGTCAACTACGAAGCAGAAATACATTTAAAATAAAATTCTCAGAGGTCCAGAAGACACAACGATCTTCCATCTACTACTAGGTCTTACTTACTATATTTTACTTCCCATCTGTACATGCCATTTTAGATTTCTCGTTTTCTATAGGCTGTATTCGAAAAACTGGTATAACAAGTAATGTTTTATGTCGACAAATGTGCAGGTCTACTACGCAGCCTTCTTTTAATTTGGTTTTCTTAGCATGTGTTAGGTTCCATTCTTATTTTCTCGTTCAGAACCCAAACCTGCCTCCTTCCTAGTACAATTCTAGACTAGCCTCTCTTGCTAAATATATCTTCATTACTCAGTTCTACATTTTCGGCCTAAATACGTATGCAAATGCTCGTATAATCTGCGTTTAAATAACTTGGAGTCAACTCTGGAAGTAAAATGACTTAGAGCATTCAACAAGTTTATTTCAGCAAAATAATTTACTGACACAATATTTCCGCAATAAAAATTTCTTCAGTAGAATAACGCCTGCTACCTTAAAACCAAAGGCTTAAGAGTTTTCAATCTCTATATAAAGAAATTCACTTGATGCCGTCCGTCCCTAGAGTCAGATCCAAACAGAATCGAACGGTAAGGAAACATACAGGCTGGGTACCACAGTCAAAATGTTTAAAACTATATCACACTTTATATACTTTGAGAGATTTCTTTTACATCCTTTTGGAAAATTGTCTTGGATCCAATTTCATTCCATTACGTAGAGGGATATTTTGTGTAACGGGTACAGGGAAAAAACAGAATTTGTTCACAAGGGGACATTTCACGAAATTGGGTGACAAAAGCCACATTGCACTGTCTCAAGTTTCAAGTTATTTTCCCCTCGTATGTTTCCGTACAGATGTCGTTTAAAATAACCAGAAAAATTCTGTATTTTTAAGTTATTTCTGATATAGGCACTTTTCGATTTTTGCAAGTTGGCACTTTGTAAATTCGTAGTTACATGAAGTAAAAATTTTATTCTTATGACAGAAATAAATATCACTGCAGAAACAACGTCGAGCAATGTTCCCTCTGACTTCATACGTTACATTAGAATTGTGTTAAACATGTGATTACTGAAATAAGATAATGCAGAAGGCTGTAGAATGAGAAACTTCATAATTGTTCATAAGGTAGTATATTTGCGTCATATTGTGAAGTAGGTTAATATTTTAATATTTTCCGTCAAATCACAATTTTTAATAAGATAATAAAATATAAAATATTTAAAATATCATTAAATTATCATTGGAACGTTCCAATTTGTAAATCGATCATTCGATGCGGAACGTGAAATGATATTTTAAATATTTTATATTTTATTATCTTATTAAAAATTGTGATTTGACGGAAAATATTAAAATATTAAATAAAATATTAAAAAAATATTAATTCATAATTGTTATTCTTCACCAAATATTACGATAAGACTGGATGAGATGGGCTGGACATATAGCATGCAAATTTAGACGCTTACAGAAGTCGGTCCTCGTTTATCTATCCACTTATTCTGACACCGGGCATTAAGTGACTGCAACTTAATGTTACTGGTAATTAGGTTTTCGCCACCTTGCTGTAACGCGAAATTAGCACGTTCCTTAAGCTGCATAAAAGCACATATGCAGTAACTGTTTACTCCGCAACAAAATAGTTCATACTCGGTACACACAGCAATACGTAAATTACAGCTGACCTGTACTTAGCTATAAGCTTAGGGTGCGTAAAAACGTAGATGATAATATTAATATTAGCGTCAACAGTTTAGGTAACTTACATGAGAAATTTTATTTCCAAAAAATATTTTGAGGTAAATGTTCCCTGGTCTTGTCTTTAATGTGTATAATGTTGGCAATAGTGTAGAGAATTTCGATATTTTACTTCTGTTGTGTTGCTCCTTTATTACGCATTAGTTTCATAGTTTTGTGGAACTTGCCGATGTTGAATCCAAGTCTCTAAATTGTTGTTCAGGGGCACATAAAAATATGTTCCGCAGCCCTGACTCCCTGACAGTCTCTTCCCTTCGTTCTTATAAGCAACCCCCTTTCTACTTCACCTCACTTCCTCTTACGTGAATTTTTTCAGGGTGTGAGGGTAGAAAGTTTGTACTCAATAAAATGTAATTGAAAAATTGACGTTTTAAATGTAAGTATTATTTTTTTTAAATAGCTTCCGGATCTTAACAAATTAATGTCATACGAACACTCGTAAATACAACAGTGGTTTTAAACGTTGCGGATTAGTGGCACTCCTACTTCGTATTCAGGAGGTCCCAGGTACAAATCTCAACTAAGAGACTGAACATTGGCCGAGTTACTACTTAGGTGTTCTAACAAATAATAATTAAGTAGATGAGACACGTGGCATGCATTAGGAAATAAGAAATGCACACCCAAGGTTTAATCGAAACATCTGAAGGGAAAAGACCAGTACGAAGACCTACGCGGAAGAATACTATGAGGATGTGGAACGGATTCAACTGGCTAATCTACGCCTAAGTCCCTGAGCGGTCTCTTCCTTTCAGATATCCCGATTAAAATTTCGTTTGATCTTCTGAGCCTCTCTATACGTGCTATATGTCCAGCCTTTCTTTTCCGTCCTGACTGTAACAGAATGTTGTTATCAAGGGCTTCTGACTGAAAAATGGCGTAGTCCTACAGAAGAAGTTGAAAAACGTATTCTCCAAAGGCAGGTCTGCTTATTTCCACAAGTATAACCAACAGAATAAATATTTCTTCTCAGCGGAATTCAGAGTTGACGATAAAGAGTTCTGATTTTTGTTTTCGAATTGAAATATCTATAAGCTGATTCCTACGATCCCCTAAAACGTAAGTTGGTGCATAAGAACATAAACTTTTACGTCTATTCTAAAACCCGGGATATACAGTACTTCATCTGAAATCTGCAACATGATATGCGAGTTATTGTTGAAATGGGGAAACGGGCAAGCACACTAAATCAAAGACGGCAGTTACGCCATCCTACGCCAAGAACTCTGATCTCGTCCGCCCTTCTGTTTGAATAAAACACAACAATGGACTTACAATATCGTATCTTCAAAAAGCTTCCCTAAAAAAAACACTATCGAGGGAAATAAAGATTCAAAACATGAAAAATGTGTGTTGAAAAAAAAGAAAAGAAAAGAAAAGGAAGAAGAACGGTTGTATGATCCCTGTGGGTGTTCCCCACTCGATTGGACGTAAGTTTCGAATAGCAATGACAAATATACGGTGGGCGGCCATATTGTTTTACAAGAAATACAACAAAGAAAGGAATGGAAGGAGGAAACTGACAGCCATTTTTACTGCAATTCGGGAACAGAGGTTCTACGGTGATATCTTATTCGCAAGGAAAAAAGGAATTTGCTGGGTTGCCTCCACAAGTAATTCCTCTTCTCCTTTTTCCGTTCAGTGGTAAAACGATAAGGAGATCGTTTGCATGCGGACTACAGTGGCGGATTCTACGTAATTTAGGGTAAGTATATTGCTTCATTCTGCTGTTAAAAGAAAATCCTATACGGGAAGTGGTCGTGGCAGATTTATACGCAGGGTAGATAATCAGCAGTTCGAACCACAGAGAAAGGGTCAAATCTAAAGTAAAAAAATAATATGTGCAGGATTTAGAATCCTCTCAAAATAAACCTTTTATTATCTTTATAGAGGAAGGACTCTCGCGAAAATCAAGGTCGAGTGGTTAGTATTCCAGCCTCGTATTTAGGAGGTCCTGATTTCAAATCTCGGCCCGAAGACGGGAAACCCTGACTGAGGTTTCTCGTGGATTTTTTCAGCCCTTTCTTAGAAAATGTTTGGATAGTGCCTTAAATTAATCCAAGATCGCTTCCTTGTACATAATTTCCAATTCATTATCCATTACTCACTCCGTCATTACGTTATAATTCACAAGTAAATTAGAGTATCTTTCTTTCAATTACAAACAGGCCCCAATTATTCTTGACTGAATATTGTCATTCTTTTAACTCCAAAGTGCAGAATCGTGTTTAAAGTTTCATAATTACTCTAATGTCAATTGGTGACTAAATTCCCTAATTTCATGTAAATCTAAGTTCGTTACCACGTTCAATAAGGGCACCAATAAGCCAGAGAAATCTCTCCCAGACATCTTCTTTCTATAACTGTAAGATCCGTTTTAATATTATCCTCTTTTACTCCAGGTATCCCAGGCCATCTCTTACGTCCAAGATATATGATGAAATTGTGTGCTATGCATTATCCATTTCTCCCACTCCATGTCCATTTCATCCTTCTGCAATTAATCATCATAACAATAGACCTAATAGCTGAATTAGGCTATTATGTCACTAAGGAATTAGTCTGTAACATCGTGACAGGTAAAGCATAGATTTCTACGAACACACGCAACCAAAACCCTGGACCGGTAGAGCGAGGTTATGTCACCTCAAAGAAAAATTAATTTAAATTTGTATTTTATAAGCCTTTCAAATATGCATGGAATACATTTAATTTCTCTCCAGTACAAGAAAACTTAGTGTGATCTTTTGATAATTGGTTAGTAAAAAGGTAGAATTCGTAGAGCCAAGAAAGAGACTACGAAACGCAAGGACGAACAAAGAAATAGAGGACTCCAGCTGCTGATGTAGACATTTGTGAGGGAAGATGTTATCCTTTGCCAGCCAACAATGAAACTGATCCCTCCGTCATTTAGATTAGCGACCGGACCCTGCTGTAACAAGGGGTATACAAAAATGGTCACTGCGAAAACTGACAGGTAAACCAATGCCCTTCCCAGGTTGTCTTCCAATAAAGATGTAGAATGAGTTCGTCGTCAAACATCAAGTTTGTGCCTGTGTGTGTGTCTCCCTAATATATTTCGGTGTGTTTCGTGTACCAACCTCATACCGAAAAACCTAGAAATTAAAGCACATTCAAAATTCACCAACTTCCAAAAATTAAAGGTGCTTCTTATAACAGTACATTTTAAAAAACATCTTCTAGACCTGTAACTAAAGCTTTATCTTGCACGCTGGCCTTGTAATCCTGGGGTCTCAGGTTCGATTCCCGGCGGTGCCCGAATTTATAACTTGTGTTGGGCAAGGCCGTGGTCTAGGCAACACGGAGTTTTCCTCCGGGGGCTTCCCCGATTTCTCCGTGGCATCCCAACAATTACTCCATTCACACACAGAAGAAGGCAATGGCAAACCACTTCTGGATCATCTGCCAAGAACGTATATGAACAGGTCCCAGTCCGAGAAAAGGATGGAAGGATCCTGTTCATATGGACCTGACCTGTCGTCAGACAGAACACTAAATAAATAAATAAAATAATCACATTCCTTCCATTTTCCTTAGGCCTATATCGGTCTCCCCAACAGTTTCTTAATACGGATCATCGGATATAATTTATCCTTATTTCATAACAAACAATGCATTTCCAAAACGCGAAGTTAAACAATAACATTCTTGGAACAATTACTCATGAAATTACTATTTCCCTCAAAATTACATTACTGGCGGTGACGAACTCCCCAAAAAACAAAAAAACCGATTCGTGATATATATTTTCAGGACCGTCGTAATACCCCAATCCGCCCCTGTTTGTCGACGTATATTGTTCACCCCTGTTTCCTCCTGTTTATACAAACAAGCAATCAAAACATTTAACAAATGAGCACCGTGATGCTAGGCGAAGTATAAAAGAAAACATCATGGTCACTGTGGCATTTTTGGTAAAGTATCTGTAGGATCAGTAGGGGGGGAGGGAGACAGGATTTATGGCACGGAGCTCTGAACAATATAATCATTACACTAATCTCCTGACAGCCATGAGCTGAACTCACAATCAGACCCACACTCGTCACCTGCGCAGTTCCACATCAGCAACACGCAAGTTAGTAATGTACATGGTGTTAATGTAACTGCACCGAACGTCATCAAAGTTCCACATATCTCTTCCTTTCCTCTTCTCTTTCCATCTCTTCCTTTACCTTGCTTTCTTTTCTTCTTCAATCTCATTCTCTCTATTATTTTAGTTTTTATTTCGTATTTTATTCTTTCTGATTGGGTTTTCACATCTTCTTGCGTTATCTGATGATGTTAAGCGAGAATGTTTTATCCTTGAACTTATAATTAGAATTCTAAATTTGGCAACGCTGCATTTGATTATCGTTTGCAGCGATTAAATACAAAGACAAATTTACGTGAAACCTAAATACAGCTCTATCCACTTCTAAGAAAAAAATACTTGGCGGACAAGGAAAAGTACAGACCTCATTAAGATCTAAAACATTTATCTCAAACATTATAGAGTATGAGTGGGCTCCTATATGTTATGAACCACATTCTAGAATATGTAGTACTAATTTAAAAATGCCATGCAAATTCCCAGTTGTGGATGTTCCTTGCATCACGCGTTTAGGCTATAAAGATAAATTCCACATATTTCACTGTCAAAATTAGTTGCGTTGTTAGGTGAATCTGTGGGAAAAGTATGGACATTCCTAACCTCAACTGGCTGTTGACGCGACAGATAAGATGGAAGCAGAGATGTATATCCAGGCGACTAGCGCGACAGCTTGCGGCAGGTTACATCACTAGCAACAGAGCGACCATTACACATAGAAAATGACAACATTGATAGCATAAATTTACACACCTATTTCAGAATGAGTGAGCAATTTCCTTGTTCCTCATGCATTTCGTCCTTTTATACCTGAGAGTTTTATACTTTCGGAATAAATTCAAACAAAGTTATATTTATTGGTGCTTCATTGCGGTAATGGTTATCTAGATTCCTTATGCACTGCTTTTAATCCCATTTCAATACATGCAAATAAGCGATCTGCCAGTATTATACCCTGCCCATCTCATTTTCCTTCGTGTAATAATCCTAATAACAATTCCACATATTTTATTCCAAATCAAGGTGCCCATAAACAGCAATCCTGGGGTCCCGGGTTCAATTCCCGGCGGTGCTCAGATTTATAACTTGTGTTGGGCAAGACCGTGGTCTAGGTATCACGGAGTTTTCCTCCGGGGGCTTCCCCGGTTTCTCCGTGGCATCCCAACAATTACTCCATTCACACACAGAAGAAGGCAATGGCAAACCACTTCTGGGTCATCTGCCAAGAACGTATATGAACAGGTCCCAGTCCGAGAAAAGGATGGAAGGATCCTGTTCGTATGGACCTGTCCTCAGACAGAACACTAATAATAATAAATAATGAAACAAATAAGGAGAACGGATGTAAGACTCCGTGGATTTTAGACCTCGGTATAAAACACACTTTAAAGGTCACCTCTCTGGCTACAGTGTCACCAGGAACCTGAATTTGCCTATACTGAGTTTCGACATGGTAAAAATTGAGCAAAATACAAGGGAAAATTTTGTAATTTCACTCCATAAAGTGTGATCAACATGCGTAACAACAAATTTTTTTATCTTGCAATAAGTAAACGCGAAGGCCAATTAGGTATGAAAGAAATCGAATGGAAAATATGTGTCCTTCAGACTGTAGAATGTCCATACTTTTCTACTCCTGGTTTAACCAGACGAGGCAATATGCATCCTAAAAACACTTGTTTTCAAACAAACTATAAAAAATACGGATTTCGCACTGATAAATATCGTTACATGGTCATCAAATTAAAATTATTTTGTTCTCATTAAATAGAGGCACTGCAGAAAATGACATTTACTTAAAGCCTTGTTCTATAACATTAAACAGTCTTGACAAAGAAAGCCTAACAAGCTTATAAATTAAAAGAAAACTAACTTTCTATTAGGAAGCCAATTAGGGTACCTGATTTAAGGACTCGCTCTATATGTTTTGCATAAAAAAAAGACGTGACTTTGTCTGGGTCTAGATAGTTTTGTACTACAAATACAGCATTTCTGCACATTAATATAGATCTTTATATTACAATTATATTTCATATAAATCTAGAATCATAATTGACTTTCTCTTTATGACATTTGAATGTAATTTGTACATTTTATTTGCTTGAACCACGCAGAAATATCACAGTTAAATCGGAGTTCTGCTAACTGTACCAAGACTGTCTTCATGATACAAAGCTTAAAAATCGCAAATGCCAAATTACCTTTCTCAATTTATCTGCAGGCTCTGCTTTTCGTTAATTTGTAGATTGGTCATGGGGAAATAACGAGACGCGGTCAGTAAGAAACAAAAACCACATCATCAGTATGAAACAGGTCCACGTAAGATTTTCGAGATATGACTCACACAACATCGTATCCACCCTGACAAATTCAATCGGCTAGCGGTTGACCTATGTCAAAAAATAATTAGAATTAGAAACATAGCACTAAACAGACTTCCAAAATTTTTCAAGTTTTCAGTCTGTCCTATACAATCACATTGTCGTTTAACTCAGTGATCAACTTCTACTTAAATATGTATTTAAAATCTAGTTTATTATTTTTACAAACTGCTATTCGTATAGTCTTATAGGTGGTTACCAATGGGTCAAAGTCATTTCGAATCGACTCGACGATAAATCCGAAACCCACGTCAAAGATTCGATGAAACTGAAAATCTCACCTGAAGGTCATTCCGTGTGATTAGGCAGTGGAGTGTGTATGTGGGTGCGAGTGAGGTGGTAAAGTTTAAATTATAACATGAAATTCCTCCTACGTCACAAGGCATTATTTACCTTCGTTAATGCGCGGGGCGGACCTTATGAGCGGGTGTATATTATATTCAGTATTCTAGATGAGACATTAAGATACCAGGCGATACAACACGAAGCTGCAGATCCTTCGTACAGTTCAGTCCAAAAACATACACAATGATTTGCTTGTTGAATCATATTTTGCAAGCAGCATTGATTAAGACCCCCAAGTAAATTCACGTTGAAGGAACAAATCAGCATTTTTTTACGGGAATGCTCAGTGTAAAGAACTGTTGTTGTTCGCGATGACACGATGACAGTGAAGATAATAGCTGGATATCCGAACCACGATTGAATCTGGCATTCCAAACATACACAAAAATATTTTATTTAATACAGGTAAGGATACGGGAATATACGCGAAAAATCATCATTGAAATCGGCTATCATGGAACTCGAGACACTGTGGGTAACTGTACGTCAATAAATGTTACTTATTTGCATTTCTTAAATGAAGTCTACCGTACTTCATATTCATAAATAAAATTTAAAAAGACATGAGTTTAGTTTTACAGATGCTATTAAAGAATTGCAATTTGAAAAGGTTTCCAAAAGGTCATTAAAAGTGAGTCTCGTTTGCGTTATATCCGAAAACGTAAGCTACAAGCACATTTAACATAAAATATAATGTCAAAGAATCTTCAAAATGTAGGTTAAATTTCTAGCAAAGAGTCTAAAATTTTGTGTCTGTCATGCTAAACGGTAAAAAATAGGAGAAATTTGTTACAGAATAGAATAATCTATTTTCAAGAGTCTGTTACAGAAATTCTAACTTCTGCCACCGAGGCTTAAAAATGTATTCTAAATAACATGATCTTTCAAATGGAGAGGCACAAAAACATAAAAAAACACAAATACTTATGTTCACGTTTTAATTTTATTAATTTAAAACCATATCGGCCAGAGAAACACCCTCGCACGTAAGACATAGTCAACAAACCACATTTTGATAACCCCTGAAATGTTGTAATTGACTGAGACAATGACTAGGAACCTTTAATTAAAAAGCTGCACACCCAAGAAACAAGAAATTGCTTTCTAAAATACACACTCATTTTCAACGCAACGTAAGTTTAATGCCATTCACATTATAGAAGAAGTTATTTCAATTAAGAGATATGACGAAGCTGATAATGAATCATGTCTCACTGCCAAGATTCGTGTTGAGATCGATTTACTTTCTTTTACTCTGTGAACACAACGAATCTAATTTAGAAATCATTGTTTGCTTAATCGTCTGCTTTTCTCCACAAGACAAACAATGAAAAAAGTAAACATGCATTACAGAGATGAAAATATAATTGTTGAATGTAAGAGAAAATAACTTAACATTTTATAATAATTATGCAATATACTATGGCTTCAAGTCTCTGGGAATGAAATTTCTCTATCATATTAAATTAAATAATTTCTCACATTTGGACAACACAAACCATATATTTTCTCTTTTCCTTCGCCTTACAGTTCATTAAACGATTAAGAGGTTTATAGTGGTTTTCCTCAGTTAAACCAAAAGCAAATGCCGGGATGGTGCCTTCATTGTGGTCATTATCACTTCCCTTCAGCATCCCTTCTAATTCACCACTCAATGATTTTACGCTATATAATCTAAACTATTAACAGTGTTGTTAAACAAAAAATAAATAAATCATAGATTACAAGTAAAACTGGAACAAATATCGAATAATTATTTTAAAGTGCTTCCGAAATGTGAATTCATGAAAAAGGAATTAATTTAGCAAATAAAATTATAAATTTTAAGGTAAAATGTAGACCGATTAAATTTAATTAAAGTTCTCATAATCATGTGAAGATTAGATGTCTCGTAGACACGTATACCTCAAGATACAACACCCAAAACTTCGTCACAATGTTATATAAAATTCGAGATCATCAAAGTGGTGAGGACGCCGACGTCGGTCTTCTAGTTAACAACGCCATGTGGACATGTAGGTACAGCAATCGGGATGAATCTCCAAGAAGCTGTGAGGGGCAGCACATCCCTGTCTCCGTTCCTACGTCGCTAACGTCTTTGGCGTTTATTTTCCTTCTACTCGCAGGTTAGTGACGTATGTGAAATGTGCGATTTGGTCCCGGCCGCAGTGAACGCCGACGTTCTGAAAATGGGAGTATGTCCCCCCCAAAATAAGTCTTTCAAGTATTACAACCCGGAAGACCAACGACGACGTAATCAAAGTGTCCAATCTCGTGTTTTAGCTACATGTTCCATTTTTACTTTAATCGATTTTAAATTTCAATTGCGGGTGATGACATTTCTTTGTTTCACTCCTGTACCGATCGAGACAATAAACGATGCAACAGACACACCTGTTTGTTTAGAAAGCAGGTCGGGATTCCATATGTTTTATATGAAGTACTCCTTTCCACTACATGTATAAAGTAAAATAAACTTTTTATTTTAATAGATACCGTGGAGGAGGGGATGGTCATTTATCATCGAGGTTTATGTATATAAGGAGGTAGTGTGTAATTATTAGAATCTAAAGAGGGTCTGTGTAAGACCTCATGATGTTAACGTTTGTTTGGTGTAACCAGCAAATTTATCATTGAGACGGGAGCTCGGAGACACATACACAGTGCAATAACCATACAAGTCACATTAACTGCATATTTTAACACTATGTTCGTCTCTTAATGTTACGTTGATTACTTCGATGACAGGAAGATTGTTAACTGGGATCCTACTTTTATATGATAGAACAGTGCAGATGTGGGCTGTATTGGCGACGTTTCAAAGATCCCTGATATCCACAAAACTTTGGAAAAAAAACCCAAATTCTATATACAGTGACATGAAAACGAAAAAGGATCCACATTAGCATTTAGCCTCAGCGAAAATTTGAAATTTACAACAGGTGTACTTTACGTATGGACCTACAGAAGTCAAAACCAATTTTGAAAAGTTTAATTTTTAATTATTTTTTTTTTCAAAACTTGGTACATATTTTGATCAGAAAATAAAAACAAAAAATACGTTAGTGGGTTGACCTCTTCCGTGATAAGTTTCATTTATCAAAATCTGTTCGACACGTGAGCGAAAAACACCTCATACATTACATTTTCACATCAATGGAATCAGACCTCACGGTTTATGTTGCATTTGTTATTTGGTTCGCCTTCAACCGTGATGTGGCGTAAACAACACCTTTGGAATTTCAATGTACTCCAATGACTACACCTTCCCAATCTTGTTTTATTTCTTCAATAAATTATTAATTCAGTTTGCGGAAGTTAAAACTCGCTAAAGTCACGATTCATTGTCCTTGTCAATTCTTTTGGTTTTAATGCCACAGAGCCGATCAACACTTCATTTACTGCCATCTGACTGGAAACGAGACAGCCATTTAGTCATCCGTTCAGTCAGTCCAGTAGACAATTATACAAACAGATTCACGCCATTTTCATAAAAATATATGTGTACAGCCACATTAAAAAGTTTTAAAGATTTTTGTATTGGAGCTAACTCAATGGAGCAGATACCTTCTTCAGCAGCTATCAAGAAATTCACTGCCTTTTATGGAACACTAGGATTCATTGCCGTGTTCGCAAAAGTCAGCCACTACTCCCTACCCTGATCCACATCAATCAAATCAACATCATCTTTGCATAAGATCCATTTTAATACTGTCCTCCCATCAAAGTCCATGTCTTCAGAGTGGTCTCTTCCCTGATGATGGAGACAGCAAGGACCTCTAAGTCGTTGGCAAACTTCTACCAGACTATACGGTGCTGCAGCACATGAAGGCATCCATCTTCTTTCCTTCAGGTGTGTTTAATTTTTTATATCAGTCTTTCGATATTATAACGACTCCAAAATGATATTAATGTAAACAATGCTGTCAAAAGTTGTGTTCTAGCCTTTCCGGGGGTCTCTTTATCACCATAACAACTACGCCTCTCAACCAGCCAGCATTAGTCTACGGTGATTCACGGTGTTAATTTATGGTTTCAGCAGAGCGGAATCTTCAAGCGTGTTGGAGCTGCATCTACACACATTTCGCCAAGAATAGATCACGACGTTTATGGCATCGAAGAATTATGCAAATCTTTATCTGCGGAGTAATTTCACTTAATCATCGCCTAGGCCTACCATTTTACCCCGTGCTTATATCCCCCGTTATGGTATGCTACAGACGTCAGCCCCAATTATTAATTCGTTCTGGAATCTAATGGAAGGCAGGATATCACGGATATTTCAGATGTGAATTAGTTAAAAGTTTATGAATAAGAAATGAGGTGAAAACAGTAATCGAGTTAAGAAGAATAGCTATGGTGTATATTATCCATCCGCTTACACGGGTAGGAGTGTTCTAACAACGTTTTCTTATCAGATGATTTTATGAATAGGTATACTTAGCCTATTGTTCCTGCCTTTCGTTTTGCTAGTGTTTTAAGTGTACTTAAACTAAGTCAGTAGTAAAACATACATCAGATGGTTACAAACAGTGGTCGACGACTGGCGGTGGACCTGTGAGCCTTGCGCGACAATAATAACAGATTGGAATACTTTACATTCTCAACTCTAAATGAGTATAAAAATAATTAAGTTGTTTCAAGTTTAAGGATTAAGATCTGTCACGAAATTTCTCTACAGACAATGTAAATCAGTTACCCAATAAGTAAAATATTTCGGTTTTTATCAGGTGATGTTTCTCAGCTGTAAAAGTTACTAACGCCTTCCGAACGGGCGTTCGTCACAATGCCAATGGATTAATTAGTTACGTGCGTTTGATCTTCAGGTTTTAAAAGATATTTTCTACCATGATTAGTTATATTTTCATGTCGTCATTTAGAAGTATGTCATCTCTGATAGACATATAATCAATCTTGAACATTCTAAAGTTATCAACTCAAAATATTATACTTTAGGCATAACTGCATTAAGTACAACTGATTTCTGGTGAAATCTGCCTCCTTTCCGTTCTCATCTTCAAGAAAATTCTGAAACCGAATGTGAAGTCTGTATGAAACAACAGACATGTATTTTATTCCCTCTTTGTAGTCACGTAGTATTTGTATAGCCATTTATTTATACAAGTTTAATGTTCGTTTGTAAACAACGTTAGTAAAAAAAATACATTTTCTTAATTAGGCCTATTATTTATATTTTTTTGTTTGTAAACAACGTTAGTAAAAAAAATTAAATTCTCTTAATTAGGCCTAATATTTATATTTTTTCGAGGTATTAAAAATGAAATATCAGGCTATTCTGTAAATTTCACGTGCCTTCAAGAACATGGCCATCTTTATTCCAAAACCTTTGTGCAGACCTAATTCGAATCAGACGTAAATGCAATATAAATAACGAATCAACATCACATTCACTTGTATAAACATCTGTCAAATCGATCCCAAATAACCTCAGAAATACAGAGTCGTAAAATAAACTAACAACAAACATGCCGAGGGGTAATTAAACCCATGATCCTGTCCTAACAACGTAAGAGTGTCGTAAGTATATTTCACGATTACACGAAATATTACATCTATGTTCACAAATCGTAATGAATCCCTATGCGTTCAACGCCGTCCCATGCCCGAGACGCTGCAATGAGTTGTTAGTAACTGCCAAAAATCAATCAAACGTAATACAGATAATCTTATGCCGCTTTTGCATTAATCGAATGAATAGCTGGGACGCATGCGTCTTTGTATGACCATAAGCAATACCAGCAGCTGTACGCTGGTATTGGGACAACCTGCGCATGTTTCGTGGATGCTGTTTAGATCTTGATCAATACTGAGAGAAATTCCTGTTCCACTTCCCCCTGCTCAGTCCTGTTGTAATCTCTGTTTCTCTCCCACTCGTTAAGCGAAACATTCTAGTTCAATTACTGAATATTAATCATCCCATTTCTGTGCTTCATAATTCTGTTTCTCGCTGTATCTTCCTACCACAACGAAATGAGATTCAGTGTTCCCATGCATGAAGACACCTCAAGCACTTTGCATGTTGCCTTATCTTTCACATCGCGAATTTAAACTAATTCATCGTAACACAACGAGAATTGGCTTCAGACATATCTGGGGGAGATTAGACGACGAAACATCCCAGACGACGGTCATATTCTTAGACAAAAACTACTTTAAAGCCAATTCGAGTACTTTAACGGGGACGAAAGTGCGCGCTTTGCCTGCGTCTCTAGCCTGTGGAAAGCAAACGCACATTCTACGCAAACCAGAGACTTTACCAGAGTAGAAACTGGGACGGACAGCTACAATTTATTGCCACTCTTTACTCCCAAGAAGACCAACATCGATATGCGATACATAGGCTCTGCCTAAAGTGTGAGATTTCAGGTTGTCACGGCGATGATAGTTTAGGTTAAGTTAGGTTAGGTTAGGTTAGGTTAGGTTAGGTTGGGTTAGGTTAGGTTAAGTTAGGTTGGGTTAGGTTAGGTTAAGTTAGGTTGGGTTAGGTTAGGTTAAGTTAGGTTGGGTTAGGTTAGGTTAAGTTAGGTTGGGTTAGGTTAGGTTAAGTTAGGTTGGGTTAGGTTAGGTTAAGTTAGGTTAAGTTAGGTTGGGTTAGGTTAAGTTAGGTTAGGTTAGGTTAAGTTAGGTCAGCTGTATGAAGATGGCAGTATTCCGGGATGTTGTGCCACGTAGTCTGGTAGACAGACTTTTCAGTTGTGTGTACAGCTTCAGTCATCAGGGCAACAATGATGGAGACAGCGAAAACCTACACACGTATGAAACGTCGGGTAATTCATACGAAACTACACGGAGAAACATCAGAGAAGATATATTCAAGTGTGCCTATTGTTCTCTGGTTTGTGTCAAACAGAATCTACAACTCAATAAGATTACTGTAAAACAGACTCGTGCGAAGAAAAAGTGCATAATCTGTTCCACTTTGACGGCTACCATCTTGTGCTAAGCAGACAGCAAGACTAGTTACAACACAGACTTCCAAACTCAACCCCATTTCAAACCCCGGTCGATTTACCTCCCCTAGCTCAATCATCATGAATCTTACCCCACTGTGTCTCCGGGGGCGATTAAAGTAAAGGGACCAATCCCGGGGCAGTATTTACCGGCGGCCGGGAACGGCGCCGGCGCTAATAGACGCTATCATCACGAACCACCCAACACTCAGCGCATGAGCGGCACAGGGGAACGAGTCGGGTTCCAGGAAAACGAGCAAATTTTATACCGACTGAATTAATTAAAAATGGCGCATAAAGTAAAGGAAAGACGAGTTTTCTGCGTTTAGTGAACAGAATCATTTGGCACAAACAATTAATAACGCTGCATTTTTCCACAGAGTGTATTTATTGGTTTCGTGTGATTCTCAAAGATAACAATTACATCCTCAAACAACACCATAGAAAATTGATATTTAAAATGCAGACGCTTGTGGGTTTCTTTGGGGTAAGAACTGAACATTTAGTCATATTTAAACGATATTTGGCTTCAAAGTGTTAAAACGACGCTGTCAGACATTGTTCCTTATGAAGATGGCTGTATTGTGGGTTGAGGCG
>NW_019060160.1:453798-528272 GCF_000696155.1 Zootermopsis nevadensis | reverse complement strand
TATATAGCCCAATGAATTATCGATTGATTAGTTAATTTAATTGCACAGTTTATGTACGTATGATGTATTCGAAAGGATGTAATTATTACAACCGGGTTTTGTATTGAAGAAAATTCTCAGAAGTTTTGCAGAAACAGCTGAGGAAACCTCTGAACAACTGTCCTGATAGTCCGCTTGTAAGTTACCAAATCAAAAATAAATGACTACGACGTAACTTACTGTAATAAAACACCAATGTTAATAAGAATGGACATTTTTGAGGTGGCTGGATTGCGCTGAGAAGAACTCCAGAAAAACCGGGAGTTCGTAAGTGGGTGCAGAATGTTTGGGAGATAATTTATGGAGAGTTGCTGCTGAAAAGCTAAGACTGTAAGGAAAGGAGAGCGAAAAGTAAAAGAAGACTGATAAAGAAAGAAAATTAAAGGAGATAGAAAGTGAAATAACATAAGAAATAAAAAAACGAATAATGGCGAGAATAAAGAAACAAACGGAGAAAAGAATTTTTCACGCTCATGTTTCGTGGCCCAAAAGAGCGTGACGGTAATTGCACGTGTTTAACCGTTCTCTTTTATCGAGAAGAAAGACAGGTAATCACTTGGGCCTCGGTCACAGTGAAGCCGATGGGGCGGATCCCCTTGTTTATGTGAGGCCCCATCCTTCGTTGTTATTATTGCCGTTCACTTGTTCACTGCTAACTGGACCGTAATAGTGTTCGTCTGTTTATAAGGTCAACCGAAATGAGCCAGGGTTTATCGTTGTAATTTCCTTCACATCATCTTGCAACCGACGCTAATGACCTGTCTATCAGCTCTAACTCGTGTAATTAAGATAAAAGAAATTTATGTCGTCATGCGATTATTGCTACATGTTGTACTATGGCTAATATTTTATTGCATTTCTAGTTGACTGTTAACAAAATAAGAAGCTGATAGCACTTTAATCAGTACACAAGACGATCACTCGGAGAACAAGTACTTTAGAGTCAATCGTGACGAACGAGACCTTGCTTCAGCGCGATACATACATAACAGCTTCAGTTCAAAGGGTCTCTGTTCGTTCTTGCACAAGCAGGGCAGTGACAGAAACGTTTCTTTCGAGTGTACAAGTACAATCTTATTTTTCACACGTGGCTGATATCAACTGAACGCGCAGCAGAATTTGCAATGTCCACGGGCGATGGAGGCAGCAAGCTCCTACGAAAAGTCGGTAATCTCTATCGGATTACACGGAGAATTATCCCAAAAGCCAGCCATCTTTTGGCAATAACTGAGTCCACACAACACTTACCATATCATGCGCAAACCACTGGTCACGAACAAATAATTTGACAGTAGTTATGAAAATCATTTATAAGACTGTTTACTACAAACGTTTCTATCAATACATGGAGAAGTTAATAAGAATGATAAATAATTATTACGCAGCTCAGTGATACATTTTTGTGAAGCTTTACCAGAAGCAGGTCTACAAATTCCGTTTACATGAAAGCAGTTTGATACAATTTCGAAATTTCGTTCAGCAGCCGTGTTTGAAAAATTTTACAAGGAAACAGTAACATTTAATATTTCAACTGAAGACGGCAGTAGATCCAGTACTCGAAACGTGATGTTCTATTTGTGGAATATAGGACGATGGGTAAAAAAAAAATGATACAGAAACAAAAGAAGACCTGTACTGCGCGAAGACATCGGGATGCCAGAAAGGCGAAACACCCGCCCTACCAGAGCGTGGCATCATGATAAATACTGTTTTCCTGAGGGACGTCCCCTCCGTATTATTGGAAATTGATCGTTTTATTGAGCTAATCCCATTAGAGGGTTTCTTGTTGTTACAGTTTTATAAGCCGTGACCGCACTAAAATTGGGGAACAGTTTCATACACACCCCTCACTCCCCACTACCCTTTTGTATAGTTCGGTAAAAATAAAATGTTAATACTGTAAGTAAGTTCATTGCACGAGACAGTGCGTCGCACAAATAGCTATCGATTACCAATTATTACCTCTCCATAATGCTGTCATTTTAAGCACTTTCTATAAGCTCCTATTATTTATACCACCTACTTTAACGTTCAGTGACTCCGCATGTAGCTTTAAGCTTACGATTTTCATATATTTTTCAGAATAAACATAGACTTTTCCCTGAACAGCATTAACTAACAGAAACACGTATTTTTCTTGAGGTAAGAACTGGTGTTTTTAATACTTCAT
The DNA here is from genome assembly GCF_000696155.1 of Zootermopsis nevadensis. The sequence continues at coordinate 526,063 of NW_019060160.1, read as the reverse complement.
GCACCAATGCATTAAATAACATAACAGGTGCGATGACGAACGTGAAGAGAGAAGACCACTTGGTAGACCTAAGTACAGATGGAATAATAATGTTAAAATGCACGTATCTTATAGGAACAGAGTAGGATGTTGTCAACTAGATAGATAGATAGATAGATAGGGCCCAGTGGCTGGCTGTCGTGAAAGCGGTAATGAACCTTTGGCTTCCATAAAAGTCGAGGAATTTACCTTAGCCGAGCGACTGGTGTTTTATCAGAAAGGACATTATTCCATGAGTTTGTTACAATGAACGAATAACAAGACAAATTGATTTCAGTTACTACTGTATTAAGTTTTGCTATCCACTGTACCATCTTGTATTATCCCAGAGCACTCAGACGTATCACATGGGGATGAATAGGGCGTGTAGTGTAAATTGCACGAGGGTTGCAAGCCAACAGGGATGAGGGGGTGGAAACTGCCACCGTCCTCACGGTAGAGTTAACCGCCGACATGGGAATAGTTTCGTTCCAGCAGAGATGAGGTCTCCACATGACACAGACAGCCACATTGTAACACAGCCTCTCTACGCGCTGTAATTGCTCGTTTACCAAAATCGTATCATCCTCCATTATCTGATCGGTTCCCCTCGTCAAAGCTCGTTATGGCACAATTCCCTAGTAGTTATGTGACCTTCAATTTATGTTTCGTCTAAATCTGTCACTTTGAAGAAAAGAATGATAAAATGTTCAAGGGCTAGAAATCTAGGCCCTGTTCCAATCAAATGCAAATAACTATATATTTTATAATGCAGAAACGCTACATTCCTCTACTTCGAAGTAATCGTACCCGGGGCTGACGGACACACCTGCTGGGACTAATTTTCTAAGCTCGCCAGAGATCTATGGATCATGTGATCCTTCTTAGCTCCGTCGGATTCAGATCTCAACAGCGGTATTTTAATACTGTCTGACATGCATTTCCTTTCCAATTCTGCATGTGGGACTGACGGACGGACGGACAGACAGACAGCATGCCACAGCAAACCCCATTTCCTTCACGACTGTTACTGTATAGCTGTTTACTCATGCAAATACTGTCACATCCACATCAAGCAATGCAGCAACACTGTTGTCAATAAATTAGAAGTCTCCCTTTTTTTACTCTGTGTCAGACAACTCAATTAAAACCCTTATTGGGCGACCATTTGTATTCGCGGTGGTTGTGACATGAATTGTGAACTCATACTGCACCAAGCAGAGACAGTCATTTCTAAACATAACTCGGAGGGGTGTACAAATTATGTCGCCGAAGGTGCTTGTATGTTCTACAGTCTACGTTGAGGGTGCTGAGGGGAATATTTAGACAAAAATGGAGAGAAAGTCACAGGGAGAATTACTTAATGACGTGTATCATAATTTATTATTAAGGTGATTATATCATGGATGATGCGATGGGTCAGACGCGTAGCAAGCAAAAGAACTTTGATCAGAAACCTTGGGACATGGAGGCACATTTTGTATTTAGTGTTCTGTCTGACGACAGGTCCATATGAACAGGATCCTTCCATCCTTTTCTCGGACTGGGACCTGTTCATATACGGGAATCGAACCCGAGACCCCAGGATTACAAGGCCAGCGTTCTAACCGCTAGACCACCGTGGCTGTGGAAGTATAATAACAGCATTTATCTGAAATGAATATGACTCGAGGGTGTGAATTGGAATGTACTAGAGTAGGATATGCTTTTGTGAACACGGCAATGGCGGTTAGACGACCAAATAATTTTATCCAGCTGAACGACGAAAGACTTAACAAAAAACACACTATTGATTTACATAGTAGCAATTATTTTAGATAATGTACAGAGACATGATTGAACGACGTTCTTTAAACTGTAAAGTTTATCTCTATATACTGTCAAATAAAATATGAAGATAATATTCGATGCTGAGAAGGCATGGATTTCGAAGATGGTGAAAAAGTCACTGTTTCGACATTCACCCAGACAGAAGGATAATACTAAAGACCGCTGTCAAAATAATCCAAGCATCAGCTTAATCAGCGAATCTGATGTTCTCTAATAAAAGTCAGAAGCCTTCCGCCTGAACTAATTCCATTCCTGTTATGCCTTTTCTGTTTGCAATATAATTAATTCCAATTAGTGAAGTGAATATAAATGCGTCTAGACCGCTTCCTACCAAAATGACACACAAAATTCCTTCCATATTCTTACTCAGCTAGGAAAATATTCGTAGGAACAGATGAAGAATTTCTTTACCCCACCCAAAGACATGCCACACTTGCTTGCCAATGACAGACAGAAAATAAAAAGAAAGAATGAGGTACGAAGTTAGATTATGCAAGTATCAGGAAAAAAAACACAGGTCACACAAAAATAGAGCGCTGTACACTTCAACTTCTTCTTTACACAAAATAGAGAAAATAAATTCCTAATGGAAGGTCTGTCTGTCTGTCTATCCGTCTACATGTTACAACCTCGAAAACCCTACTTGAAGGTTTACATGAAACTTAAATCGAATTTTATCATTTACCTCAAAACTGTGTTCGCAGTGCAAACAATTAGTTCGTGCAATCAAGCTGAATCTAATTACGAACACAGAATGAGGTTGCGTATGTAAATATTTGGACCTAATAAGGATGAAGCGACAGGATGCTGGAACGAAGTTGCATAATGAAGAGTTCCATCATTTTTAGCTATAATTCCGGAAATCTTATCAGGAAGATCAAACCAAGTAAGGCCAAATGAGCGGTGTATGTAGAGCGCATGAGGAAATGAGAAATGTGTACAAAATATAGGTTAAGAAGCGAAGGGACGAGACCATTCAGAAGACGCAGATGTGGGGATAATATTAATACTGATAAGGACATAAGGAGCGAGGCTGCCGACAGCATTTATTCGGCTCAAGATAGGGACCGATGACTGGCTTTGTGAACACGATAACGAACTTTAAGTTCCATATAAGAGGGAGGTCCTAATGAACAGGATCCTTCCATCCTTTTCTCGGACTGGGACCTGTTCATATACGTTCTTGGCAGATGATCCAGAAGTGGTTTGCCATTGCCTTCTTCTGTGTGTATGGAGTAATGAGTAATTGTTGGGATGCCACGGAGAAAATCTCCGTGTTGCCTAGACCACGGCCTCGCCCAACACAAGTTATAAATTCGGGCACCGCCGGGAATCGAACCCGAGACCCCAGGATTACAAGGCCAGCGTTCTAACCGCTAAACCACCGTGGTTATAAGCTAATATTATGTAATTTAAAGTAATGCTCCCTCATTCGTGTGAAACGTTTCAGTGAATTAATTTGTCCTGCCCCTGCGTAATGCGGACACGAGACTCTGTTCCCGTGAGGTCTGACTAAAGTGCCTCAACTGTAGCCACCGCGTCTTGGGACCGCGAAGTTCCACGTGGGCTGAAACTTGACACATTTTGGTCTTCGTCGTAACTTCGAAGTGAACGCGTGGGATTCGGTATTTTTACGGCGGCAAAGAACGTCTCTGCTCTGTCCTGTGGGATACGATTCCGTGTTATCGTGCAGGCGACAGACAACGCCCATTTCGAAGCGTTGGTCAGAAATGTCAACGGTTCGTGATGACATTAGTTAGTTTAGATTGGTGTTATCAGTACGCATATATCTTTATGTGGCTGGACGATTAGTTTTGAAATAAATAAATAAGTTTAAAACAATAAGCACTCATAAATTTTCAGACTAAACAGAAACAATATTGGTTTAACAATCATTACTCAAGAGGGGCTCCTGTCGATGGAACAATCGATCATTTGGTTGAAAAGTGCCCTAATTTGATCTTATTTATACAATGAAACAGGAAATGTTGTCAAATAAGAGATCCTATTAACTAGCCACAAGGTGTAAGGTCTTTCGTCAGAAATTGGTAGTTTCTGTCTGTCACTAAACTTCATCTTATGGCCCTCAAATATCAACACCAATCCATAAAAACCCCTAGTTCGACTCTCTCCTGGGTCATTTAATTCAGTTCACATCTTCACATTTCGAATATTATTCTTCAATCGACTATTAGATCTTCCAAGTGGTCTCTTTCCTTCAAGTTTTCCAACTAAAATTTTCCATTAAATTTTATATTTTAACACTTTTCTAGCGTGCCTTGGCCATGTAACCTTGATTTAACCTCTTTCAACATCAGACAAACATTAAGAATTATGAAACTGCACATAATGCAAAACTCTCTCACTTTAGATTTAGAGGTCTAAATAAAGTCTTTGTTCATTTATACAATGAGTTCAGTTGTCTGCACTGAAGACTGTGTCAGTCTGACACTGGTTTTTGCTCTAATGGCAATGTTCTCGCAGACTTCATTCTTGTAACAAGAATTTTCACTTACGTTACGAATTTAATTCTCTCATTTATTATAGCTTTAGATAAATATTATCCTACATTCCTTAATTCTACAAAATTAAAACAGCTGTATCTCCATACTTCGCTTTTAACATCCGTAATGTTCTTTAAACAAAGAGCCGAATAACACGTTGTGTATCCCTGGTGTACGACATTACAGCTACTTTAAATCCAGTGGTACCTACATCTAGTACCAAGCCACCAACCAGACAAAACGTCACTGTCTTCAAGTAATAACACTTTTACGAGTTTGTGAGAACACCAGCTGAATATCGTATCACGGAGTATCATTGTCTTTCTTAAACTGCAAGATGGAAATCGTGACCCTACAGACTATTGCTTGCATAACAACTATCTGCTAAGGTGCTCACTCATTTTTATTAGTCTATTATTAGCCGGTTATTAGTAGTTCCATGGCGCCAGTCACATGAGTCAATAATCAACGAGTAATTTGGCATCCGTGACTGTTCATGTTCTCGGTATGTCACATACATATATAAACATCGCGTTCAGTAATTGCTGGAATATTAATTCTGCGATTCGAACATAGCTGTCTTGTTTCAAGATAAAAATCCTGATGATTAAGCTTAAAGTAGAAGGAAAATTATGCCGCGCATATCTGATAATATTAAAGAATCTAATGAACTTAACTGTGTCTGCGATAATGAAATATCAAGAAAAGTGAGGAAATGGAAACATGAAAAAGAAGCTTGTATTCCACTCATTTTTCAAATTAAATCTGTAATCGCTCTGAATTTCACCGAAATTATAATTACACTTAAATGCAACACGTCACATATCTACGGCAACATCTTTAACTCATAACACTTCCCATCCCTGTAACATTTTGTAAAGGACGTGCGTTCTTAATTAAATATTATTTAATAAATATTACTGAACCCCAAGCAAATTTCTCACAAAATACTAGTTCGTCTAAGGAACCTATTTTCCTCGAATGAATATCATATTCAGCCAACACGTCAGAGGACTCGCCAGAGAAAGAGTTACAATGCTCCAGAAAGACGGTGAAATCTTGCAGGAGGAAGCTGATAGTTGCTATTATTGCCCACAGAGGGACACGTAATAAAAGTCACATTGGATGCTATGGGACTGGACCAGGGCGTGATCTGAAAATGGAACCAGCGCGCGAAGGAGACAAAGATACGCTTTTTAGTATGCTTAAAGCAACTACCGGCATTGCATTTCCCTCTATGTTTCGAGTGTAAACACTTTCATTTTACTCCAGACAGCAACTGAACACGGGCCCCAACATGCTAAGATTGTGCCTGAAACTATTCGTACATCTTCAGGCTGCACTCCTTTGATGCCAGTCTTAATGTGACGGCGCAGGACTGTACATAGAACAGAGCATTGTTCCTCAGCTGTGAGACCATTATAAAGATGTTGCGCCGTGAAATCTGGTAGAAATAAACCGACGTTTCAGAGGTGCTTGCTGCCTCCATAGTCAGGATGACGAGTGGTCTCCATCTTCAACCATGAAGATGGAGAAAGTATGTTTATTTGAAACTACCACCGAGTCTACACAGCGCTAAAACTCAGTACGTCATCATTTTCACCGCCGTAAAAACCTCAAATCTCACACGGCTGTGGGTTTCCTGAGAACTGGTAATAACGTGTTTATGCATAACATAAAGATTGCCGTCTTTATACGGCATTAACATTAATCAAACGTCAAAATCATCCACACTGGTCACTCGCAATTAAAATTTATGTTTGAGGGCATACGACATAATTTAAACGTTCAGACAAATCTGTGTTCCAAGGGCCCTCAGTTTGTAATACGACTTCATCTCTCCAATCTTGAACTCTTAGGTAATCCGCGCAATTTCTGTAATTCCCAACATGTCATTAGGAGAATGATGAATCGCCCTGATGATGGAGGCAGTATGACCTCTGAAACGTTGGTTAACATCGACCAGACTACACAGCGCAACAACCCAGAAGACAGAAATCTTCATCGCCCTGATGACGGAGGCAATATGACCTCTGAAACGTTGGTTAACATCGACCAGACTACACAGCGCAACAACCCAGAAGACAGAAATCTTCATCGCCCTGATGACGGAGGCAATATGACCTCTGAAACGTTGGTTAACATCGACCAGACTACACAGCGCAACAACCCAGAAGACAGAAATCTTCATCGCCCTGATGACGGAGGCAATATGACCTCTGAAACGTTGGTTAACATCGACCAGACTACACAGCGCAACAACCCAGAAGACAGAAATCTTCATTATAAGCGCATTTTAAAGAATTTGGTTTGACTTTCGTTCAAAGAAACTATCCAGTTTCAGAAAAGAAACGTATGCTACATGTCAAATCGAAGTTCTTTCTTCTACGTTTACCACGAGGTGTGCCTCCTTCAGCTGGGGGGGACGAGGGTAATATACGACCCTATTATACGAGGGAATTTCGTTGGTATTATTCTAATAAAAGAAACTGTAAAACATTTAAAGTACCTAGTGAACGCGGAAACTAAATCAACCCTGTTTGACAGCACAAAGAAAAATACTTTGGTTTATGGCGTGAAATAATCTCGACCCCCAACTATTCCCCTGCTTAGTCTATATTAACCTTTGGCTTTCTGTGTCGCAAAGAAATGGAGGAAATTCTTGAAACTGAGTTTGCGTGTAATACTTTCACACTTTCGCTCGGTTTATTTAAAGTTTTAAATATATAAAAAAAAAAGCGAAGAAGAAGACCACCTGCTTCCATCCTGCCACACCCCTTCTCGTCCATCCTTCATAATCACTCTCATCGTGTCTGAATCGAAGCTTCAGAGTCTCACGAACAAATACAACGTACGTAATAAAACATACAGACAGCTATTAAACATAACATACTCTTTCTGATAACTATTTATTCATCCTTTTCTGTTTTCCCGAAATCTTCGCTACCACAGCGACAAGGGCTCCAGTTAAAAGTTTTGATGTTCTTACTTTTCTGTAACCTTGATTATCATGACGAAAATTAACGGCACGTCCTGACATTTGCTGAATTAAAAATACATTAAATTTATCATCTTAGTGACCGTGGCGCCAGAAGTTTCAGACGTGGGATCAGATGTCATAAGCACTTTATTATGGAAACTGAAATGATATTTGTTTCCAATTCCGTCGAAAATTTATCTTCGTTTCACGTCTATTGAAAGCAGCTTAAACACGAGCAGTATATAATAAAGTACTCACGAGAATACATTAATCACTTGCAATGAAAAATTACAGTTTTGAATATATGATGGCTAATTTAGCTAAATACGGAATGTCGATAAGAAATTATAATTTACTGAAATACAAACCTTGTCAGTATTATTAATTATGATTCTCTTTAAATGTCATTATTACATAGGCTAAATATTACAATATAAATCAAAAGCTCCAAACATGTTCGCTTCACCGACGTCAATTTAATCCACATTGTTCAACCTGTGACTAGGGCCTGGCAGTACATTAATCAAACGTTTGTTTCTGCTGAAGTCATGCCCACTGTTGGAACGTAATGACAACGGTTCATGATCGTCATTTGTCTCGTTCGTTTTAATACCCGTTCAGCCCCATACCACGTGACAGTGGCAACAATATAAATGGCCCAAGAAAACACGTAATAAAAAAATTTGAATTATCTGTGGGTAGTAATGTTACAGTATCCGTTTTGTCGGATGTTAAATCTACATAAACACAAATGTTTGGAATTGCTACTGTGAATTACAAATGCGCCTTCTTGTATTGAGTTCATACAAGAACAGGACTTAGTTCTCTTGAAGCGTCCACTTCTCATCATTAGCGCAACAGCCTACACCCCCCCCCCACCCATACAGAAGCACTACTGCGGTAATATGGAAAAAAAAATATATCTAAAATAAAAACTCAACAACATAAACAGAATATAAATTTTTAAACCTGTTGGACTTCGGTCTGGCACTCCTAACTGTTGATATACTTTACAGCTCCGAAACTAAGCTCCATAAAAGCTGGGACCTGGGACCCAACGCCAAGCATCGCGAAATCGTGATCCGTCGAAATTTATCTTTCCAAAAAATAAATTAACTTGCTTCAAACTAAGACAATCGATAAGAATCTAAATTCACCAAAATGAAACCATGAAAGGTATCGAGGTGTTTCACAGGGTGTTCGAATCCCGGTCGGTTTACAAGCATTCTTTTGTCATTTTCTGAGTTGCCCTGCGTATTACAAGCATATAAGATTGAATGACCTCCAGAACAAAGAATTTCCAGCAGTTTCAATATGATTTTGAAAAATATCTACAATATTAGGATAAGATAAGGTTGAAATCGGACTGAAGCTCCAAGGAAACATATGACCTTTCGTATCTAGGCCCGAGGCGTGGTTTCCCGGCTGCATAACCAAGCTGAAGATGTTATAACTTAGCATAATATTATCTAAAGCACTGAGTGGGTGGGTGGGCGGATGGTTAAAGTGGCGGTCTGCATACTTGATCAGAGTGAAGCGCTCTCTAATGTGTACGTATAGTGGGATTACATACCGGGTAGGCGCTTGCTCTTACGAAATATTTATCCAACTTTGTAAAGTGGTTGCTATAACGTAAATAATAAAGTATGATACATCATACGGCACTTCAAATTAACCTAGTTACCATTTTTTAATGAGTGGGAATACCTAAATAAGGAAAGTGATTGGCTTAAATCTGGAAGGAATAGTTTCGATTCCACCACCACGTCCATACCACCTCCAATCCAACGAATGCAAAGGTCTCTTCAACAGCCAGGACACGAAGTTCAACCCCCATCCCATCTAGTACCAAGGTTAAGAATCCGTTGAACTTTCCCACTACTTATTCATACTTCTTCATAAAATTAAGTTTAATTAAGCGCAAAGAACTTTGCCTTATTATCTCTCTCCGTTGAGTTTCACAAGAAGGGATAAACAATTTTTTCGGTTGGTAATACTGGTTTAAGTGACTTGAATCATGTGCCTCGGATGAGGGAAATAATGATTACGTAAAAGTCGGGAAGGTAAATCACAAAGTTATTTGAGAGCAGAGGAGTTTCACGGTATATATTAACTGCAGAAGTTATTTCGCGTCTATGAGTTGAAAATAGGAAGGCAGCGACCGTGGCCTATTTTAAGGCACCGTCCAGACAATAATCTCGGGGGGACTGAAGAAATCAACGAGAGACTTCCTTCAGTGTAGTCCTTACTTCGAAAGACAGCTGAACAGAAGATTAACGCAAAGATGATATTAAAATACATTTAAAAATATATAAATGATATGAAATAGATCACACTGGGTTTAAGATGTAGCTCAGTGGGGAGAGGTGGTAGAACTCCCGAGCTCTGTAATTGGACAGATACATAATCGTATTTTAATTTCTAAACAAACAGTTGGGTGTAGCTTCACAAAACATGTAGGCGAGTCGCACGTAATCTTACGCCAGTCCGCCCCAGAACCCCAGAGGATACTTCATCTTGCTGCAGATTACGACCTACGCGCATGCGTAAGGAACTATACCGCTGACTTAACACTTCCTTTGTACATCTAAACTCATCCCCTTCGATCCAACGTGATGACATATTTAATAAGGACGGTGCAGCAGCCTGAGAAACAAGAAGGCAGGGCAGTCCAGCAACATCCTGAAGGGCTCGAAGGTCTCCTGCTAGTAACCACGTAGATGTTTGTTTTTGGACCGGGAATGTCGAACAAAGTTTGACGGGAGACGATGCATTGATCGCCGGGAAAAAATTGTGCGCATGGTCCCTCACGTTAACTGCCACGCAGTTTTATTTTACGACACACTCTCAATTTATGACGTTGTTTAAAGTCGACTAAGATCTGATAACTAAACAGATGAGGTAGGGAGATCGGGATGGCACGATCTGGTCAATACTTTTGTCCGAAATAACATTTCTAAACGCGGAATCACCACTGTGGACGTAAAGCGGTCGGACTGTGTCTACTGTTATGAACATGACACGAGATAAAATATTGGACACGTATTGGAGTATTAGGGATTAAAGAGTAGCCAAAAATTTGAATTAAAAATTCAACCAATTGACCATCACGGTAATTCCTAAAACATGTAAGTGGCAAATTAATTTTGAGCATTTAATATGCAGAGAATACACAGAATGTTCCATTTAAAACTCAGTCCTCATTACAAAAGTATCTGTAAGCTTTACTGGCATTAATATAACAAGACAAACGAGTTGTTTAAAGTGTTTCTTTAAAGTTGCGGAGCGTCATCTGTCAGTACTGTCAGGAGCAGAAGACGTTTCCTGTCGAAAAAAATTCCTGAGTTCCGAATGTTTTTAAATGGTACACTCTGTTTTTCTCCAGTTACAGAAATAAGGTAAACAAAATATATGAATTCTTACTGTTATGACGCAATGAGAGCCTGTATCACACAACCACTGATCAAAATCCAAATTAATAGGTGACCAGAATTTAACACTGATAATAATAATAATAATAATGACTCACCAAACGACTGAAGCACATTCACGTAATTTTACATCCGTCCAGGACGTCAGCACCTATAAAACCAAAATAAATTACACTATAGCATTATACCTGAAACTACTAGGTCTATTATTATACCCCACACGTTTCTGTACTAGCCTATCACGATTTTTTCATTTGACAGCTATCCATGTCCCTCGCACAATCACCGTGAAAAGAGCGGTAGTTAATTAACCCCATGACCTTGAGGGTTTCCTGAGAAGTTGACAGTTGATCAAACAGTCAATCAAATGTTCATTATTTACTGTGCTGACAACAGCCCACCACTGGACCATATCCTGAGGCAGTTGAATCGAGTCTACATCTTCAGACCTTATTTATTATCCATTTTAATATTTTCTTCCAGCTAAGTTTAGGTCTCTAAAGTTGTCTCTTCACTTCAGATTTTCCGATTAAACTTACATGTATTTTTCATCTTTCCCATACGTGCTATATATCACAGTCGCGATTTCACGAGCAAAAGCTCAAACGTACAGTCGAAAAGTTTTTGTTGTTTAACCAATTCAAGTCGAATTAATGAGAGAGAGAGAGAGAGAGAGAGAGAGAGAGAGAGAGAGAGAGAGAGGAGTTGATGGAAGTAGCAACACACAATGCATTTAACTGAAGTGGGCAACTTCACTTTGAAGTTCCACAGTTTAAACTTCCTGTACACAACATTTAAGATTTCAGTACGTAACACAATATAGTAAATACTCTCTTTCAAATCCTAATGAAATTTTAACTAAGATTACCAATTTATATCGTATAAAACAACAATAACAGCAGTTTCAACAACGTATACGCACGTATCAGTTGATATGTCTGTTAACTTTTAATTTTAGCAATGGAATTAAAATATTCTCCATAATTTACTCGATAATTGTCATTGCTGGTATTATGCATTGGAATGCCGTTCGGAGAAAATTAATTTCCTGCGTCTTCGGAGCTAATGTTACATAAACATGGAAGCAGTATGTTTATCCGCAAAGTTGGTTATGTAGCTACCTACAAATCCCACACGGCGTTAGAACCCGTACGAACAACATCGATATCTTCTCCACCGAAAGACCCCTAAATCCAAAGCTCGACTTGTATCCTGCCATTAAAATCCAAGATGCTTGTCTTCTGCGATGATGGAAGCAGTAAGAACCTCCGAAACTTCAGCCAATTTATAATAAATCACACATCGCAACATCCCACAATCAACACCTATCCTTTTGATACCACCCTTTTAAAAAGACACAACATAAAATTTGAGCTTGAGAAAGCGTCATTAAACAAGCCTTATGTTGTTATATCTGTCCTGAGCTATTGGTTACTGGGGTCATCTGTATTGGGTCACTGCCTATTATAGTGAAAATGACCCGACTATATGTCTACATTTTATATTTATTCCCCACGTGTTTTTGTAACGCCAGTCGGCCTTTGGTCCAAGGTCTGCTTACATGTGTTCGGTCATTTTATTATTATTATTATTATTAATTTAATGTTGTTGCTGTTGTGTTCAATTTCAGCTAATAAATCACTTTAGCAATGACCACGACCAAGAAATTCTTTTCATAAAATAATCAGTTTAATGAATGAGAATATTATTCTTAAACTGTAACATGAAAAACAACGTATCTTAAGAGGATAATCTTCATTTGTAACATATAATAACAATATTTTGGTAAACAAATCAGCGCTAATGTTGGAAGAACAACTTTTATCTGTTACACGTCAAAACAATATTTACTACGTGACATTTCAGGTTGTAGATGCGGATAACATTGTTCCACTGTCACAGTGTTTCTGACCGCTGTAAGCTTGCACACTTAGATGTTTCAAGTTCAAATAAAACAGCTGACAAAAGCGCTACTCTTGAGTCCGAGCTGGGGCTTGCTACGTTACATACAGGCGGTGTCAGACATTATTAAATCACGGCGCTGTTTTACTCTGTACAGTAAGAAGTGTTCAAGGGCTAAAACGTTTCTTGCAGACACAGACAAGAGGTTAATAAATATGCGTTTAGCACATTAATCTCTTCACATGTTAGACTTAACAGATCTTCCTGTACTTATCTAGGGAAGTGTTGCATCCCAGCCCCAAATCTTGATGACTGTTGATGACAGAAAGCACTCAGTCGTGTCCCTAGCTCGGTGTAACGTGTAATAAAGATGTTATGTTCACAGGACCATGTGTTTTTATATCGGTCTCACGTCTTGTTATACGCAACACTTAAAACCGGCCGTCATAAAGGTTAACATGGATGGGAAGCCACTTTACTTAACAGGGTGCTGATTCTGACGATAGATTTATTTTCATTCAAAATTCACCGACAGCGTTCTTTCTTCTGAATAAGGAGCCTGTCCAATATATACGTCGCTGCTTATCACATACGCCATTTAGACCAAATCCACGGGCTCACATTCGCTCACTTTATTTAAGAAAAAAAACACTAAGCCATTCTGTGGTGGAAACACTCCAGACTTGTTTCCAAAATATACCGAATTCGAACTTTCAGAGGTGCTTGCTGCCTCCATCATCAGAGCGATCGCCCTATATCTCTGAAACGTCGGTAAACTTCTACCAGAATACTCGGTGCAACAACCCAGAAGACAGTCATTTGTTAGTCGACATTACAACTATCATCATCATTACTGTCGTCAAGAAATCTCAGTATCATACGCCTGCTTTAATTTATCGTATAATGGTTTTCATATTTCTATAAAAAAAAACTACAGTCAATGATTTAGAGGTTTAACAAATTCATGCGTTAGAGTGAGCTACTTAGAAAACTTCTAATAACATCTACGTGTTTCTAAAAGTACCTCACATTCGAAAGACTCTCATCTCATCTGTGATGTAGGATGTCAACACGTTGACATCCCAGCACTCAACCGCTTTAACGCTGTACAGTCACCTTCGAAATGTAGTCAGTTTAAAAAATCAACGATTCGAAAAGATCCAAATGTAACCACATACAGGAAGTCTGTTTCTAATCTAACTGGCTTGATTATTTTTCTTTATACATGGTATATATGGTAATAAATTCCGTATCAGTAATTGAATTTTTTTTTTCTTTAGAGTAATTGGCAGTCCTGTTTTCTACTTAGCAAATCCCGCGCTCTGTGCTCCACCAGAAGACCGGATGCCTTGGGTAAGGTTAGTTTTCATTCTTTTCACCAGTCCCCATTTACAAATACTGGTACAGATCTTAAATAAATCACGAACTTATATGCACTTTGTTAAATTCTGTTCCATTGGATGCGACACAACCTATGCGCACTGAATCCATCTTCGGGGCTTCAACCCAGAAGACCAACATCGACAAATACAAATGTTTAAAAAAAATTCAGTAAATGTTTGAACATTCTTTTTACATTTTCCTCGGTAACCAGAACGCCTAAATTCATGAAGCTGACTGTACCAACACTTAACACGTGTTTACGAAAAGGGAAATCGTTGCATATAATATTGAAATGAAGCATATGCGGATTATGACAACACTGTAGGAACAAGTTGTAAAAATGTCTTAAGTCCTATAATTCATTTCTTAAGCGTGTAAGATTATTAAAGGCGGAAAGTGTGTAGGAACAAAAATGGGATTTAATGGGCTAGAGGGAAACGGGGAAGGATTCAATTTGAAAATTCTGACGTCAGACAAGCAGGCGATGAAGTACATAAATGTGTTTGGGGGGGGGGAGAATATCTTAAAAGCGCGGAAATGTCTACAGGTCACATTGACATATGTAGTTAAATTTCAAGAAGGCCTAACCTTACAAAGAGAAACATCGTTTGCTGTTAAAACAGACGAAACTCCAACTTGGACTACAAATATTAGGCCCACGTCTTCGGTACGTACATATTTTCAATCGACTCTCATTTAGAGACATAATTCAAAATACTTAATGCCTCAAAAAACCGTGTCTGAGATTTTCACAAATTCCTTAAACAAATAATGAGTTATTATGTATTTTAATCTGCTCTCTCTTCTTATTCTAAACAGATTTATCAGCTCCATCTTTCCGTGCGTCTATCCGTTCTTAATAAGTTCTAAACCAAGTGAAAGATTTTCATAACATTTTGCATAATTATCATTGCCATTTGAAACAACCCAATTTCTGCAATTATTCATTTCATATCAATAATACCAATATGGCAGCCGTGTGAACTTCTGACATGGGAGTGACACTAGCACAGTCCAATACAAGACTTAATCCTAAGCATGCAACTTTTGTAAAACTGATAAACCGTTGGAGCTTGGCATGTGGACTTCGTTTGCAAGTAGATCATAATCACACCAGCAAATTACGTCGCTACACTGAGAAAAGAGTTTTTAACAGCCGTCATAGAACCGTCTGTGAAATTCCGGTAAATTATTAATCTGTAATATTGGTACCACGCCTTTATATTCGAAAACCACTGAAATACGATAACCATTTGCAGTTTATAACTCCGTTCAACAAATTAAATAAAACTGAACTAAAGACACTTTAAAATAAAATAAGAAATTCAGATCGTAACCCAAGAACAGACGAAATACACCTTTTGAAGCATTCAAAATAGCCTGTATTCTCTTAATAAGTTACAACAGGTTTTATATCAGGTGCGTTCATACTTATTTTTGCACATCTGGGTCTTAGCACTTTGAAAATATCCCTACAAGCAGGTTAGAAGATAAATTTAGAACGCGAATGAACGTCCAAAGAAAATATTACTCTTACGTTTACATATTCATTAGGATGCATCTCTCGTTCTCTACAAATGTCATTTACACCCTTATGAGCAGATTTCACACGGTGGCGACTCACTATTCCCGTGAACAATAACCGTTCTCATATCCTTTTCCTCCGAGGTACAGCCAGCCAGCCAGCTTCATTGTAACCCAGCTCAGTCATTCCCCAATGGTTCATCTGCTCCACTGTATGTGCTTACCATAAAGTGCCACCAGATCTCCCCAATGGATAATAATTTTAATGTCGTTTTCATATTACATTCATTAGTTCGCGAATGTAACCTTTTAATTATTCAAATCTCTTGCCACCGTCTGACGTCATATCAAAAACATGCTACAATGTACGTATTCTATTTTTTTACAAAAGTAAAATCAAGAAATATATTATAGCGATAAGTCTATAAATCTGTACTAAAGAAGTATCCGGTTAATATCTGGGCCAAGCTACCAATTAAACTGACTTATTCACCATTCATAATCATCTACCCATTTAAACTCTTGCTTCGTATTCACGAGGTCCCAGATTCATTCAAGGGGCGAGAGACGCTTACCACGAGTGCAATATTTTGTAATTTTCTCAATCTTTATAGAAACCTCTGAGGACGATTCCCTAAATTAGGCCACGACCGCTTCCATTCTGTCATTTCGAATTCACTAAGCTTAATTATAAATAATCTTATAATTATAAATAATCTTATAATTCAACGCCACGTCGAGAAACTATTTCAGATTAAATATGCTGATCTCAATCAGATCTATTTATGACAGCCTACGTTTTCATACTTTCTGAAGACAAACTATTATTAAAAAAGTCAATAGAATTCCATTTCAGGACTAAATCAAATTCGTGGGGAAACATCGACATCAAATTTCATTCATCTCCTTTCATTAGTGTAAATAATCGTAAGATTAATATAAAGCTTTTCGAAGAAGTTGTACTAAACCGATCCTTATTATTTCGCCTACTGGTTAAAAAACAAGCAACTTTATGGGTCGACTGAATAAAGCTAAAACTGGGACTAAGATGGAGCTTTATCCAGCGATTCAATTCTAAAGGGCTCTGACAATGGTGAATCACACTTAAAATTATTCAATGTCTGGTCCAGTAATGGAGACAAGCTCTATCTGACGGACCCGACTGAGTAGATACCTCTCGCCTGAAGACGGAAGCAGAGGAAGCCTCCGAAACGTCGCATGTTTTTAACCAAGACAAAGGAAAATGTCCAAAACTATATATCATTTTAAAGGAACATTCGGTCGCCTGGATTAGACCTCTCCATCATACGTTCCTCCTCTAACACTTTGTGAAGATTTTCGCAGAACGACAACTTCCCCCCCCCCCCCCCCCCACAGAAATACAAAGCCATTCCGGACCAAGTGGCCACTGAGACTAATTCAACTAACTCAGGGTGTAATTGACAACCACCTATCTTCTATCAACCCCTACCGACTTCTTCAGTGGGACTCTACCCTTATGGGACCTCCTGCTGTTGAAGAGAGGGGGGTTCAGCCGAAATCTACAAGATGTTCCATTTAAAACTTGATTCTGACTACAACAGTGTTTGTAAGCTTTGATGACATCACTACAAGAAGGCAAACAAGCTGTGTCTTAATGATGCTCTTATCGGTTTGGGCGCCGTGTAGGTTCGTCGGTAGATGCCAACGTTTCGGAGAAAAATACCGCCTCCATCTTCAGTTCTGAAACACTGGTATCCACCAACAAGTCCATATCCATCTACAAATACCAAGTGGTAACTGCTGTTTGGAGAGGCCTGAAGATGGCAAGTGCAATGTTGCGCAAGCCCTGGAAGGCCTTCAACATTCGACGTCGCTGGTCCCGAGAACAAAAGTTAAGTTTTGGCTTAATTTGTAAAAAAAAAAAAAAAAAAAAAAAAACCGCGAATAATCGACATGTTTATTCAACAGTGTTGTAAATTTTACAGAATAAACAACACATGAAACATGAGACAGACGATGCCACCTGAAGCAGTCAATGCAAGTTTAGAAACAAAATGTCACACTCGGCTACATTCAGGAATAGCCAGACTTGTGCACGTCGCTGGTCGTTTGTAACACAGCCGAAAGACATTACACAGGTCGGACCTGCGGGGGGGCAGAAAGTCTGCAGCCCTCCAGAAGCCCTTTATATGTAACTGGCGGCGCTGTGAACGAAATGGCAAAGTTTGCGTTCAGATACGAGGACGGTCGGTACAGGTCAAACGAGACTCTTCGACAATCTACACCGCAGAATACCGTGAATGCAGAATATCTGTTCTCTTGACAAATATTAGGATGTCCCATCATGTAGAGATAAAACGTATACCATCTATCAAAATTTTTAAAGGGATTACACCACACTTAAAATACCAAGCCGTGGATGAGGGGATAATATTAAAGTGGATCTCAAAGAAATACGATGTGAGAGTGTAGATTGGATTAAACTACCTCGGGGTGTAATCTAGTGGCGGGTTCGTTTGAACACGACAGTGACATTCGTGTTCAATAAAATCCAAATAATTTATTGAACAGTTGAATTAGTATCGTCTTTTACAATCAGGACTTTGCTCCGTGGACTTCGTTATTACACACTGCAACTTCTTGTGTGACGATATAAGAACATTGGAATAATTTCAACAAATTTCAAATATATTTTTTGAGATTCCGAACACGAATATTTGAACACGCTGCAAAGTTTATTTTGAAGGATTTTCCAAATTCTAACCTAACCTAAGCCCATACATCATAGGCCTTTCATCTTCACTTACTGTAGATGTAAATATGTTGTTGCAGAGTGTCTCTCACTAAAGACAAAAGTGCATAAGAGCCAGCTAACTTAGTCATCCTTGTACTTCGTTAAATATTAGCCATATCCAAAAAGGTTACAAGTAAACATTTTAGATCTTGGTCGTGGGTCAATTTTTAGAAAACTGGTAAGTTTATATTTTGTCTTCCTGTTTGCTATCTATGAACGTAAAGATTTAAATACAGGATAAAAAAATATATGTTTGCCTGTTTTTTGTGTGGGTTTGAAACTTGGTCTTACATTTAAGGAGAATATTTGGACATGAAAAAAGTAGGAACAGGAGACTAAAGAACACTGAAAAATGAGGAGCTTTATAATTTGTACACTTCATCAACAGACGTAAAGTCGATAATGAACCTTCCAGTGCCATAAAACAAGAGAATTTTTTGAGTAGCTGAGCAACCATTAGCTTTCCAAGAGTAACTCTGCTGCATAAAATCAGATACCAAAAATTTTCTATTACAGCTCCATATTTACGTACAGGTTATAATGGGTCGATACGAATCAAATGTACCTTCGCCAATGAACTCCACTGTAGACCAACAATACGAAATTTAATCGAAACCCTTTCAGTAGTTTCGGCGATAAAATGCACAGAAACGACTTTCAATTGGTACAATTTTTGTAAATAATGGTCTACATAAAATTTGCCAGTCAGTTATGACTTACTGAAACTTTATTCAATGTTTTTTGACGTAAATACGTCTATATTTTAGGGTCAGTGTCATTCAGCAAAAAGTGAAACGAAAAAGTGGAACGAAAAAGTGAAACGAAAAAGTGAAACGAAAAAGTGTAACTGCATTGTTATGTTACCTAGGAAACTTCAATTGTTATTGTTACCTACGAAACGTCACCTGTTTACTCGGCATTATTGTTACCTAGGAAACATTTCATTACCTACCTTACCTTACATTACATTACATTACCTTACATTACATTCATCTACCACAGACCCATCTTAAGCGTAACTAATTCAAGTTAAATAAGCAAAGTCTTAATCAAACTTATCTCAATTGTAAAGCATGTACAAAGGAAATATTTAGAATAAAGCCAATATATAAACTTCCTTTCCGTATAGACGTATTTACGTCAAATTCTCCGGAACCGTGGTTCCACTGACAACTTTTTTTTCTGCAGTATAACACAGAGTTCATTGCAAAGACAGGAGAAGTGAAGTGTCACGCACCTACAAAAATAATGAAGTCCTGCCTTTTATAAGGTTATGGAGCTGGTAAAAGGTTTTGATGTACTTGTGCTTACAATGTTGTGTGCTGACAACAATACCAGAAAAAGGCCTCATTTTGTCCTTTCATTCAATGGAAAGGTTCGGGAGAAAAGTTCACTGTTCCCCCCCCACCCCCACCCCCCTGCAGAGAACGAAGTCCTACTTTTCAAAATTAGCCGCTCTATTCAGACTTTGGAAAGTGATTTTGTATCACTTAGGCCAAGCCCTCCTGCCGGAGCTGTCTGTTGCCAGTGAAGCGAACTGGAACTTCAGTTCTCATTTCAGTTCAGTGCAATTGTCGCCGTTTCGAAAGATTTCAGACTTCTCATTGATGAGTTATTTCTAGTAACTGGAATAAGATATTAAACTCAGGAACATGGCTGTGGCGCGTAACTCTCAACTTCGCAGAATAAACCATTTCCTATTTTGTTGGAAGACGTGAGAAGATTTCTACGCCTAATAAGAGTTGATGCATTTTTAATTTATATCCTTACCATGTTTAACTAGAAAAATCTGAAAACTTGCTGGTCATTTCTTACGCCGAGAATACACGGAAAGAGGCAGTAAGGGTTTGGTACTAAAAACTTGATGCTGAACGTGGCTAATACAAACATTAATCAAGGCTTGAAAAATTATTAAGTCCTACTCGAAGCTGTTTAAGTGGTGGGACCTTCTGTTCTCACTGGGTTTCTACCCAGTGTCTCTTACATGTAGGCTTTCAGGTTAAAATTATGTTCGCATTTCTCATCTCTCTAGCGTGTTCTACATGCCTCCACCCAGTCTATGCAGATTTTATCAATTTAAAAGAACATGAATTTGGACACGTAAGATGTAAAGTCAAATGCATTAAACATAAACTGCTACCTCAAACTGAGTTTTCCAGTAGACATGTTTCATTTTAGGAAGGAGCTGCTTGTACTTACTTTATTCCTGTAAAACGAACTCCATTTAATAAACTGAGAGTCCAGTATTAAACAAAAAAAAAACAATTTATAAATGGCACTTACTGACAAGTGGTGGTACGTGAAACGTCTTTCAATTCACATGGCTCACACTTTAAGCACCTAACTTTGTTCTGATAATTTTCTTTTGCAGAATTTTTAACAGTTTCCCTAATAGCAACAAGTAAACAGGACTTCATACCCCAAGTATGATGAATCTTTGTCTGTGTTCCCTTATCAGTTTAAATAATTACTAATTTTGAGACCAAGGAATTTTGTAGTTGTTCACTTTCTGAAAGGATTTTTGTTTATAAAAACCACTAAATTTATTAAAAAAAAATTTTCTTTCTGAAAGGATTTTTGTTTATAAAAGGCACTAAATTTATTTTAAAAAAAAATTCTCAAAATTTAGAGTAGGCATGTCAACTTTTAACCATTCAGTCATCAAGCAAATATATAATTAGATAGCACATAATTTCAAAGAAGCAATTTTAATAAATTTCACTTAATATTATAATAATATTAACAGCTGTGACATAAATCATTAATAATCAGGCCTATAACAGAAAAAAGTGGACTAATAAAGTCTTCCAGGTTCAATGACATCCAGTTACATTCATTACTATTATTTCTTGCAACCTTTTGTCTGTCTTACAAACCATTTTCCTTCTTAAAGATATTCCAAATAGAGACGAACGCTTCTTCAGTCAAAGAAAATTTCCAAAACATAAATTTTGCTATCAAGGGTTTAAGGCATTTCATAAATTTAAGGTTAAGTAGACAGCAATGTTAAGTAAGTGTAAAGATAAATGCTAACCGTGTAGAGAATCCTGTGGTTTTCCCATTGCAAGTGTTTTCTTCCTCTTGATTTAATAAATTGGAACAAGCACATAAAATAATTATTATTAACAAGCTCACCACAATTTTAATTACTGACATCACCACAACTGAATTTTTTTTACCAGTAAAATCTCGAGCATACGGTAGATGGCATGCTGACACAATGACCTGGTGCTGGCATCTAGACCTTACTATGTTAACTACCGCTGAAACAGTTGCAAACGACAAGATCTAAGAAAAACAAAACGTAACACTGTTTTAAATGTCAAATGAATAAAACTATGCCTGTTCGTAGATACAAAGTTAAAAATACAGAATTCCTGGTGGAATTCATGACGCCTATTTTACTCTTTCACATACTTGAACTCACAGAATTGTAAGTATCTCATAATGCTGATTTGAAATTAAAAAATATAACAGAATTTACACACATAACCGCAACATTTTTAAGTAGCCTGTGAATTTCAGAATAAGACAACAAACCTATGTTTGTTGAAGTTCTCCTGTGATAGCCTCTGGTATGATTGTGCACTGAGTACACTCTTGTACTTCATACAATTTTCAACAAGCCTGTAAATGAGAATTGTGGACAAAAAAAAAGCCAGCATAATAAACACATTAACAAACATGACAGTAATTCCACAAGAGACTCCAAATGTCATGTCCATGGCAGGCTCACAGTTTATTTATGGTGTCTCAATTTTGATTTTGGCATCTACTACAAAACAACATATTCTATGACTGAATGTAGTTAGAAATAACTTTGATACTGTAATTGTGGATGCAATGTTGGTTGATCAATTCATCACATAATACTGCTCAGATGACTACACAAATGTCAAGCAACAGTAAACATTACAGGATCAACTGATCTAACTTGCAGTTCTTGAACAAAGATGACAAGGCTACAAACAGTACATATTTTTTTACCTATTGATCTGATACAAAATTTTAGTTGGAAATCCTAAAGGGAAGAGACCATTCTCAAGTCCTAGGCATAAATGGGAGGAACTATTAAAATAAATATTACGGAAATAATTTAAAGGCGTGGATTTATATAGCTCAGGATAGGCACCTTTGGTGAGGTCTTAATGATCATTCAGATGATATAAAAGACAGGGAATTTATTCAGTAGCAAAGCGTACTATCAGCTTCTCAAGAACATTACTCCATGGTGTTTGTTACTGATTTGCCATCAAGCATAAACATTTTTTCAACAAAATATTTCAAAACTCAATCCTCACTCACCCACACAATTTACATGCATGAAAATGCACTTAACAGCACCTTCATTTAATTTTCAGCTATATGGTTTATTCTATATTAATAAAGCAAATTATGTGTAAAACTGAAAATGGTAACGGGGAATCAATTTCGAAGTACTGCACAGAATCTCATACAACTGTAGTCCGTGACGGGGCCCTCATTTTTATCGAACTTCATTCATATCAAATCTTAATTCTGTTGTGGGGAACAAGTTTTAGTTATGGATCACAATAGTAACTGCAAATATTCTAATATTTACATTTGCTTTACACAATACAGAACAAAGAAAAAGCTCACACATCAAACTATTTTCCAGAATGTAATAAATTACCTGTTGTGCACATATCAATTACATCTTTAATGCATTTCTTTATTATGATCAATCAATTTAATTACTTTTTAGAACCAATTACATAATAGAATCATCTCTTATTAAAGAGAATGAAATGTCCTGTAATGGAAGGCAGAAACTACAGAAGCAACTGGAGGTTGGGACAGGAAAAGGGCATAAAAAATAGTCAAATATGAGAATGGCACTGTATTTATGATACCTTTAATGATTAAAAAAATAAATTAACCTAACCAATGTATCATCTTGAACTATACTGTATACCATACCTTAAATCGCCTGTTAAAGCGACTCATCTAAAATTGTTAAAAATGTGATGTCTCCAATTATTTTCATCATTGCTTGCAATGAAAACACTTCAGAATTTGAATTCACAGATAAATTTTGAGAAACTGAAGGTATACTAAACTCTTCAATCACGGGATTTTACTTCTCAAAAATTTACTGTGCAAAGGATTATACAAAAGCAAAGGGAAAACTTCCCACTTTTAATACTGAAATAAATAAATGAATAAATAACATAGCATGAAGCATAACCAAAATATAACATTAAATTTAGTGAATATCTTTGATTTTTTTTATTGTATTTGGAAGACAACTGGAACATTTGTAACTGGTCTCTCTTAACCTCACTTAGACTATTTCACTTTCAAATTATTTTTGTTTCTGCACATCTTTAACCTAAAAACCGAGTTTCAAAAAATACACACTCTATAACACCACTTACATTTTTTAAAATAAAAAGATATTTCATTCTTTAACAATACTCTCCTAAAAAATTAATGCTCCATTAGCTCAGATACCAAAAATCTTTGAACCCACCTAAAGACAATCCAGATCAAAAAAAAAAATTGATGGGAAAATATTTGTGATAGTCATGTTTTATTATTCCATACAAGATTAGAACGAACTATGCACAGTACACGCCCAGCTCAACACACGGCCACTGCGTTCTTTGCTTTGTTGTCACCAAACTCAAAATCTTCTAAGTTTACAACAATAAGACAGTGTTATTTGCCCACAAAATATCATATACAGGCTAGAACTATAATATACTTTCTACAATAAAAGGAATTCCACACATGGTAACTTTTGTTTTAGAACTCTATCACAGATACCTTAGTCAGCACAGGATGTCATCAACATTACTGAAAATGGTTCCTTGAATTTCTTTATAGCAACCGAGACTTAAGATTTAATTACAAGCAAGCTACCTAATATCAACCACTGGAAAATTTATTTTAATTTTTGAAAAATTTCACTGTAACCTAGCAAAGCGAATTCAACCGTATACGAATACCGTGTGAAGCAAATATGGCAATAAATATTTCATAATTCCAAGCCCCATGCATAACGAGCAATCTGAAAGTCTAACGTGCACTGCTCCAAGAAGCACGATCCTTAATTAAGAAAAACAATTCAGTATCAAAGGCTCTTTCACCTTAAATGTCTAAAAAAATAATACAAACAGAGCCATCTGTCAGTTTCAATTAAATGAGACTCATAACTTTAAGAAGGTAAGAGAGAAAAATCCCTCACAACTGGCATGTCCACAATATCTTCTATACTTAAATGATTACGTTACTTTATTCCTTGAAATGGCTGCCGAACGAACACGCGATACAGTGACTCCTGAATCACGAATAAAGGAAAAGGTATTATATCTATATGAGAAACAAAGTAATATTTGCTCGTTTATTTTCAATCATTCATCCGCCCAAACAGAAATGACAACGGAAGTAATGACACTCATACATTCTGCGTTACAACACAATTTGTGCATCATATAACACTCACACACACTCAACTCATACACACAACTTGAATATGAGCCCTTTTCATGTTCATGTTTTATGGTATCGTACAATTCTTACATTGCTATATTATTATATAATTCATGCAGCATAATTTAGGTGCCATTGCTCATTTGATTCAATTACATCTTCCTGTTATATTTTAAATAACTGATTATCCACCACGCTCAGTTATTTACTATTAGGCGTGGCACGCATACGCGGAAATAATCCGCGATTCCGACTTCTGCCACACAAACGAAGATCACGTCAAACTACAACTGAACGGGTCGATAGTCGGTAGCTCAAGTCTGCATTCGCTTGAAGTGATGGAAGCATTTTTTAAACATCAACTGTCCCTTATATTTAAATTCAATGCAGACCGATTCTCAACACTAACAGCAGCAAATTCATGCTACGTAAAAGCGGGGCAACAAATCATAAATAAAAAAAAGACGTCAAAGCACTGGGACTTCGTGTTGTTACTTGTAAATGCGTCGAAACTCATGTCCTGTGAAAAAGCTATTATTTTTCTACTAAAGAATTACTTTCTCCTCCAATGTCTTTTTATATTGTTCATATTCATTTCAGTTTTTTAACAAACTTCTTCCCAAGATGGTTATAAAACCTGTAGGTGCATCAAAGCACGTATACAATCAACTGCTTATTTTTTATGTATCCTGGCAAAGTTCTGGAAAAAGGATAAATAAAGTATGTATAAACTAAATGTAATGTTTCCTTCTAATAATGAATTGAGAATTTAATGATATCAATATGGCAATACGAAGCCCTACACATTACTTTTAAGAAAACGTGTTTTCACACTTTGTATTTACTTTTGAACGAGCGGTGCACGGCAGCAAAGGAAATATATTCTACCACGATGTATAAGCACTCCCCACGATTACCGTGATTCACTGTCTGCGACAGTATAAACCGTAACTGTTCGATCACAGATAAAAGGACACAGTTCTGGTGTTGCCATCAGATCTTATCACATCTGCGTCTCTACGGAGAATTCTTTAACCTCACATATCAGTGAGATTTGCTACTCGACTCCTTACCAAATGGGGCAGGATGTAGCAAGAAGAGGCAGCTTGTTCTCGTCTTGAGTTTCAATTTCTTAAGGCTTTCATGTGTCCAGTCAATAGCATTTTGCATTATACTGAAACAACACAAGGAAAATTCTACTTAGTTTTAATCCTGGAGCGTTATAATCGCCGATTATTTTTTGCCCTTAACATGACAGCTTACAAAAAGGTACTTACGAAAATCACCACACTGTACGTAAATGGTGGAAATCATAGCATTAGACAGCTTGCAACACACGACGTCCAAAGTGAGCAAGATTCACGGGCGATTCTGCACTTTGGATCATCAATGTTACCTTACCTGATGAGTTTGTTCCGCCATGCCTGTGTGCTAGAACTTGTCTTGGAAGAGGAACAGATTGTTTGTGGCCGCCACCGCGATAATATTTTCTGTGGGGTGCCACGCTGTATGCAGAATCTTTTTATTGAAGTCAAGGCAGTCCACACTGATCTCATCCTTCTTGCGTTTCCCCCCTGTACACACCTACACAAAATATTGGCAAAACAAAAATTTCTGAAAGAAGTATAACATCACCCTAAAAGATTGGAGAGGAAATATTGCATCTACAATAACACAGAGTGTTTCAAAAGTAGCTTTACAACTTGACGGCGTGTAAGTAAATATCTTTTCTGCTCTGACAAACCTATTTACAATAACAAAATGAACACAAAGGACTTCAGTTGTGTTAGGGGTAGCAAGTATGGTAATTTGAATCTTCAATTTTGACTGTATGCTTTTCTTAAGGTATTTTATGCAAAACCCATTTCTTTTCAAAAAACAAAGTAATCATCTCCATGGAGCAGAGTCTTTGAGAAGCTGTTATGTGCTCAGCTACTCATATTCCCTGCTGTTCGCGGAACCCCGAAGTTAACTATCACGTGCATAAGAGTCCAGCGCCACTTCATCCCGAGTCAGATGAATCCAATTCACAACCTTTAACCCCATTTCCCTGACATCAACTCCAATTTATACCTTATCTTTTCCCTTCAGATTTTCCAATCAAAATTTTGTGCACATTTCTCAATTTCCCCCATGAGATGCATATGCCCCCTTCCTTCTCCTTGATTTGTTCATTCTAATATCCACTTTCACAACCCTACAAAAACAACAGATAAATTAAATTCTGGTATAGATTAACCTTTATGTTTATAGGTATCAGATACTAGGGCAGAAGGTCCTTAACTGCATGGCAGCCTCCTACAACTTTACTTGACAAAACATAAGCAGATTAGTTTCACAGTGTACAGTATTATGTACGATTAGAACTGCGATAGATTTTTAACTACGATAAATGAACAAGATCAATGCGATACATAAAATCACAAAATGTTCAACACCTAGCCTTATTGACTGTTCTTGGACTTACTTTTCTAGGTTTGAGTATGGTTTTAGGTTTTGCAATGTCTCGCGAAGCCTCGAGGGTTGCATCTCTCTTTGTCGTGCGGTCAAACATCCTAAAGAAGTTATTGTATGATCCTGTCATAATGGCCGAGTCATTGCCATTCCAGCAACATTCAAATTTGTCAAAGATACAATCATTTTCATACAACGAACACAGCTTCGAACGCAGGTACTCATGCACCTGGAAAACAAGTTTTAAAACATTTAACAGCGATAAGAAACATACATATATATGCTTTTCAAGAATTCTGAATATAAAACAAAATTTGAGGTTTCATGGTGAAGTAGGTTGTGGTCTTCTGGGTTAAGACACACTGTGTGAACTTTAAATGCGGTTATCAATGTTTCAGAATGGCCTATCACCTCCATCTTCAGGATATCTCTTCACTTCTTCCCTGAAGATAAAGGTTCCTCAAAAATGGCGATAACCATCTATGGAATGCGCGCTGGTTCATGTCTCAGGGAAAGAAACTTCTCATGAGATTTTCGACCAGTGTATGGGACCAGTGCCAACCCAGCATCGTGAGGAAATTGGGGAGCTACAATGAGTAGCGTAATCCAGTCAGGAAAACTAGCGATGGCTGGGGGTTCGCTATGCTGACCACACGTCAGCCTATATCTGGTTGGATGATCGTTCACCTCTGCTTAGGCATGTGAACGTGAGGCCAGCAGTCAAGCTAGTCGGCTTTGGCTCTCAGAGGGCTGTTACGCCACGGATTATTATTATTATTATTATTAGGTAGTACAGCAATTACTATTTCTCCTTTGCTGGACTCTTCTTCAGCAATTATGAGAGGAGAGAGAAAATGGAGGAAGGTTTAAGATGACTCGCTGATAAAGAGTCGTATATTCCTTTTCATCTTAGAAACAATCATATTCAGCCATAACATTAGTTACTTTCATTTCTATTTACAGATTATGTCAGTAACTGATGTCCATAAAAACATAAACGTGTGCGCAGCATAACAATATGGGCACGTTCACCAGAATTTGATCTTTGTGGATGGTTGGGGAAATTCCCTGGTGGGACTCTATTCAGTCACTTACAGAAACACATGCAGATATTAATACAAAGTGCCAATTACTGTCACCTAATTTAAACCAAAATGAGAATGTGTTAACAGATTTTCATAAAATTATCCAATATAAAATTTCATAAAAGTTTGTTCAGTAGTTCTCAATATGTTACATGTGGACAAAGTTAATGACACATTTGCACAACTTTTAGCTGTAAATGCGCCTATAAATTATCATATATAAATGTACTTACTGGATAAGATTCTATAGGTTTGGTCTCCATATGCAGGTCCCATACTTTGACAGACAGGTAATCTCTAGATATCATGTATCGACCAGAATTGGACAGCTTCACATCTGATATACTTGAGATGATCTCCGAGAAAAAACTTCGACTTGTCGGATCCTCAGGTTCTTCAAACACTGCAATTAGATGCAGACGCTCTCAAAACATTCACCACCAGTTTAGCGTGTTTCAAGTAGTCTACTAGAAGTTTACTGATATCTGACAGAGACAACAGGCATCCCCGAAACACTGACGAATTTCTACCAGACTACATGACACGACAACGAAGAGGATAGCCGTCTGCCATTTCATGCATTTCCAAACAAATGTTCAAGGTAGAAAGAGCTCTGCGATGTATCTGACAATGTAACCGTACAGATACTTAACGTCAACCCATATCATCCGTCCTCAACGCTGTGAGTACATCAAAATTTCACCGTGACATATCTGTCACCCAGAACTGACACTCGTGTCTGATATACAAGCAAAAATCATTCACATACTTACACTTTGAATGCCTGTCACAGAGCGCTGCTGCCCTCATGTCACACAGTCTGATTGTACCCTTACTGCTACTGTACACAAACAAATTGCACTCCACAGGGTGGAACTCTGCCGCTGTTATCACTTCAGTAAGTTCTTCCATGTTCGTTGGTTTTATGTCAACAATATCTGAGATTACTTGTAAGGACTAACTTTTACTTCCAAAAGGATAAGTTGCTACCAAAACACCCGGTGCAAAAAATGTGCATAATCAGACTACACTCGTGACTTCCGGTACAGTCCTCATACTTATTTAAGTATCGTAAAAAAAGATTAAAATAAAATGTATACAACCAAATGAAGACAAGTTTTCATGTTTCCTAAAATGGAGATTCCTGTCACCAAAACTGTCATAGAAATAGAATAAAGGATACTGAAACTCTGATCGGTGATTTCTAGATGCCAAAGATTAATCCGTAAATCATCTGCCGAGAGGTAAGTTTCTTGATCTGAATTGACACTAATGGAATTGATGTGATACGTGTGTGCATTGGCAAATATTCTCCTGGGAGATGCTTCTACCATTAGTTCCATAGGTTTAATTACTGGTACCTGGAAAAATGGAAAGAAATCACATTATATAAAAACCTAACCTTGTGCCCAAGCATCACGCCCTTAAGGCACGTAGGAGAAAAATACTAAATCAAAAGGGAAAACGCGCAGAGATAGAATAAGGAACACCAAAATTAGAGAAGAGGTGGGAATTAAATCACTTAAAACAAAGTTGGAAGAAAAACAACTGAAATGGTTTGGACGTGTTGTTTGAATGGCAGATGAAACAGTTTTTGGAAGCTAGAGTTGAGGGTACCAGAACAAGAGGAAGACCTATAAAGAGTTACTTGGATATTATTAGAGAAATAGGACAGGCAAAGGGGATAAGTTTAACGCAGATGAAATTCTTAGCAAGAGACAGGAAGGAATGGAGGAGGCGGACCGAGCAATCGACCCGACGCTATGAAGGCAAAAATCGGAGATGAGAAAGAAGAAGAGGAGGAAAAATACTTCAAGTTATGGCCTCATGACCCATCCATCTTTGCCTGTTACCTGCCCAGTGAGATGAAAAAATTTGAGACAGAAAACCTACCAGGCAGATTGCATCAAGGAAGGTCATGCCACAACCCACGACGGTGACACAGAATTACGCTACTTACAATTCCTTCTTGCTAACTGCACACACAGTTATGTCATTTTATATCTGCTGCTACCCTTTCTGACTTTGTCAATAATATTTTGCATTGTCTTCTCTTACATGTCTTCAATAAATACAGAAAATGTATGAAGATTTTATTTCTTACTGATTTTGAAAGAATAACAAACAACAGCATGAAATGCGGTACTGTGATATCTTGATCACTTTCATGCAGGTGTTGCAATAAAATGCATGCACTCAAATAATCTCTCACCACATTTTCAGCACAACTTAACATTACTGCATATCAACTACATGAGATTTTTAAAATGGCAAGGAAGCGATTCACCCGTAATGCAGTAACACATGATGGATCCCTTAACTGACCATTCTCTTCTTTGGTGTTGTAACCTTCAACCTTCTTGTCTCTTTCTGACACCTTCCATAATTTTATAGTCTTATCTATAAACAAAAGAGCAAATATAAGATGAAGAAATACGTTAAATGAGTCATCTGTGACTGCGGCAAACACCTTCAACAGTAAAAAATCATCTTCTTCTATTTCCATTTTAATAATG
Organism: Zootermopsis nevadensis; assembly: GCF_000696155.1. The sequence continues at coordinate 495,204 of NW_019060160.1, read as the reverse complement.
TTTATACATTTTCTAGCACCCTTTTACGGGTCCCAACTTTTCGTTGGCTTTGATCTATGGACATTTTGGTATGACTCCTTGGACGAGGGATCGGCCTGTCGCGAGGCCTCTACCTGTACACATGACAGCACGACACAGAAAAACGCGGACAAACATCCACGGCTAGAGTGGCATTCGAACCCACGGTCCCAGCGACCAAGCGGCACAAGGCCCACACCTCAGACCGCGCGGCCACTGTGGACCCCAACAGTAAAACATGAACTATAAAATATTTCTTGGGTTGTATAAAATCAAGACGTGTGGACAAAGTGATTGACCACTACTCCCATTCAATACCAAAAAGCACGATTATTCCTTGTCAACATTCTTGGTATCCAGACAAAAGTTGCCCACATACACGCTACATCGTCATATAAGACCCTCTAAATAGTGACAAAAATAAGTGATAAGGGCACAAGAATATGATACCAGTATGTAATTTATGGCACGTTTCCTAATAACTTTATGCAATCAGCAACCTTGTACACTTTTTAAGTGTATCTCATCTAGACCAAAAACTACAATTACCTGGCACCCATAACATTTGCCAAAGGCTTCTTCTAGTATGTTGCATAAGTACCTTTGTCCATACAACAGCAAGTAACTGACATTAAGATAAAGATATTCTTTCCTCTGTTAAATTTTATGGGGGAAAATATACCATAAAGCAAAACATGGAAATATTTCACAGTATGTACTAAAACATTAAAATATACGTATATGGAAACAATGATAACAAACAGAAATAAGGTCCATGATTAAAATCCACAACAGCATGGATCTAGAAAGTATAAAAGGGACAAATCATGCAAAGAACATAAGGGAACACAACAACTAGACTGTCTGTACATACAGTACCTCAGCAGCGATTACTTGGTCAAGTTACTTATGCAAAATTCTTTTGGATTTCCTATTTACAGTTTACTAAAGGCCAGAAAACCATTCAATGCTGTAAATAACAGTGTCTCTGTAAATCAATTTTTCATCACACTCTCCCACTTATTGCCACACATCTCTCTTTTATGGTGCCCCAATGAAATTTTACGACTTCCCGGAAAGAGGGTGGACGGATTGTGGTGACTTTGAGGTGAGATCCGACACTGTCCTGTAAATTGTTAAAATCATAACTGGGATCATGTTAGTATGTGAAATAAATCTAAAAATTACTGTAAATGCCTTCTTTTCAATATATGAGCATTTCCCCTCTTCCAATAGTCCAGATAATTAAGTTCACTCTATTACAGCACATAATGTATGCATAATTTTCCTCAAATCATCACGTCATGATCAAAATCTCAGAGTCTTAATTTATGAAATTAATCTGTCACTGAAAATATAGGTACAGGATTAATTGGTAACAAAAGACAGTTTACTGTATTTATTTGCAAAACCTTCATGTTATCTTTCACCTGCTCACGTTGGAAGTAATACCTGCTGCCGTCCCTTCCCAACTATGACAGCAAAACTTATCAACCTCAGCGTCTTTCAAACGAGTGAAACGGGTGAAATAATGCATGCAGAGATTATTTTTTTCTAATTTCACAACAAAATATATGGGAGCACAAATGGTGAAATACAAAATTATAATACGTAGTCTGACATGTAAAATTAAAATCTCTGGAAAATTAATCATACCATTAGTAGATAATAGAAAATGGGCTTGATTTTTTCTCTTGAGCCACCTTATCTTGTTAATTTTCTCCTCAATCTCAAGACTCTTGAGGTAGTCAAATTCTGGCTCATGACTCTGGAACGTGCTGTATACATTGTATTCCCCTCTTCGAGGAATGCAGTTCTTACTCTAGAAAAACAACAGATGCAAGTGTGATAATATTTCTGTAACCACTGTAATTAATGTATAAGTAGCCAAACATTTTAATGCCTGCACTTTATTATTAGATTATGCATGAATTCAGTTCACATTCATCATTGGCATTAATGCTTATAATGCTTGTTGTTATAAAATAACAACAAAACATTCAATGCCATTATAGCATCTCCCTTAGTGGGAGTGGTAACCATAAAACTTCATCTGAGGTGGCTAATGGTCTAATTATAACATAAAATTGCCAGAAATATTTCTTACTAAATTACAAACACAATTTAATATAAAATGTAGTGTGGAAATATAAACTCGACTATTATTTTACATATTGCCCATAATATTGGTTATTTGATTAAAAGACCACAGTGTTTCAGAAACTGGATCCATCAGTGGTCCCCAACGCGGTGCCTGTCAAGCCTTTTTTTGGGTGCCCGCATTGTTACGGAAAGAGGTTATACTGAATAATGAAGGCCGTTCAACCATGAACATTATAAAATCAAAGCACAGATCTCGACTTACTGACACTCATCTTGACGAATGTTTGCGAACAGCAACATCATCCTACACTCCCAAATTTGAAAAACTGGCCGATGAAATGCAGTGCCAAACTTCACACTAACTTCCCACTTGAGTAATAATAATTGTACTTATAAAACTACGTATTTTTGATTGCACGGTTTCTTGTATCATTAAACGTCGTGTTGTTTTGTGTATTATTTGGTGTCCATATCTTATTTGTCCAGAGAAAAGAATATTTGGCTTTGTTAATTGGTAGGTGCCCGTCACAATCTCATAAACTCTCAAATGTGCCCATAGGCACAAAAAGGTTGAGGACCACTGATCTAAATCATCAGGTGAAGATAAGGAAAAGGAAGTGACAATTCTGTTGGGTCCATCACTGAACAAATAACCAAGATGCTGAACAATGTCAAAAGTAATTGTCATCAGGACCCTTTATACAGTAGATTCCGGTTAACTGAGACACACCGGGACTAGAACACTTTGGCCCAATTAAGCCGCTGCCCCATTTACGCGAAGTTCCACGTAAAGAGTTAAAAACGTTTGTTCACTGAGCAAAAGTGAATAATAGACAGTCCAATATTTCCACAGCGATAATACAGTACAGCAGTCTTCTTTAATAATGACACTGAACAAGTTAAAAATGCTTCACTTATTTTGCAATCACTACAACTGCACATTTATTACTTTTATGTATATCACCAGAGCCTATTAAAATCTTACAACTGTGTTAACAGGAGGGATAAGATTAAGTACCCTGCTTTAGAAGACACTGAAGTTACAACTGTCTCTAAACAAAATCATGCAACAGTTCCCTCCACTGCTCCTTCTCACAACCTACTTAAGAAAATGCACACTTGTTAACCAAACTCCTTTCAGCTAACTGTCAAATGATGTGTGGAATGAGACATCATTACGGACCCCAGGATGATCAATTAATAACTGCAAACACTAGGCTAACAGGTAAAATGTGGTCATGGCTATCAAATAGTCTGTTAAGTGTGACGTAAGTACGAACCTCAAGATTTCAATGATTATGGAAAAATCAAGCAGATCATAGCAGTCATTTATTTGAGTGCACCTTCTTATATTACATGTGGACAAACCAATATGCACAAAACAAATGTGAAGGATGCAACCATGTCTATATACTTCTTAATATAATCTTTCATGTGATAATCACTGAAATATTAATGTCTCTTGTTGCCGACTAATTTACTGAAATCAGAACTGCAACAACATGAACAGTAATGCAATGGAGATGATTAGGAACTGAACACATAATCTTACACGAACTGCTAATCAAAAATCAATTCATTACAATTCACTTCGCATTTCAAACATAACATTGAAACAACAGTGCAGTGAGTAATGCATTTACTGTTGTGGGACACCAATTCATCATATTCTGCTACATAAATATACTGCTTCATACCAGATAACATATAATAATTCACACTTCCTTTTGTTTCAATTTATTTCATTACCATCACTGCCATCATAAAAAAAGATTCTTTCTGCTTATAGTAAAACTGAATGCAACAGCATACCTTAAGCAAAAACCACCCCACAACCTGTACTCCATTTTAAAATACTGTATCCAAGTTCCAAACTGCACAAGGATAGAAAGCTAGTAGGCAAGAAAGAAATTTCTTTTTACCACCATGCCTACCTCCACAAACCTGGATAAGGCTCAAGACACCCTTTCCCTTCTGGTATCCTAATAATAATAAGAATAATTTTCAATGTTAAAATACTTACAACAGGATCTCTCTGGAAGATGACAACTCTCCCCCCTTTATCACCTGTTGCCAGAAGATCACCATCATGATTGAATTCTACACATGAAATAATATCAGCTGGAAAAAAAATGGAAGTTGGAACTATGAAATCAAATTTAAACAAACATGTAATTTCCTAAACTTAAAGCGATATAAAACATATACACACTGTTTATAATAAAGTTTAGTTAACACAACTTCAGTACTATTCATCAATAAAATATTGATAGTTGCTCTGAATTTGCATATTATATGATGAGGTTATGTTCTACCTCACAATTTCATTTGGCACTAAAACACTGTAGCATGAACACAAGACATGTTTACGTACTTATACAACATGAAAATCCTAAACATTTTCTGTCAAAACATGTTTTCTGAGCGAATTCTACGGGATGCGATTGCATATTTCACACACAAATGGGTAGCACGATCGTATGACCACTCAAAGCAAGCATGTCGCAATATGATTTAAAACTTGCCTTCTGTCACATCGTCATCAAGCGTCCCTTTCACCTGTGAAAAGCACCACTGGATCTCTCCATTACCTGTGAACGACAATTACTAATAAACAAAGGGGCCTACAATACATAATTTTTACAGAATGAGTACATTCTGAGACACCACAACACACACATGTACCATTCATTTTAGCAAGTATCCAAACTTAACCATTCTTCTTCAAATACAAGTATCAATTAGGTCGCCCAAAGAATCGTCCGGATATATGATACTTACCGGCCATATCAGATAACCGGGACAACTTTCCCGTATCCTGTGATTTGTGCCAATTTATATCTACGGGCTAACGAGGATTTTTGTTGAATAGGGAAACCGATGAAAGGAGATTTGTCACATTTCAATATAAAATACTCAGACGCAATGGCGGCACTCACGAGTGCACAACAACGACTGTGACGTCATGCACGATGCGAATTCCGAGGAAAAAGTGACAATCGTGTAGCGTAAACAACTGTTCCAAAGAAATCACACTTTAGAAGTTAACACTCCCTTTAAGTTTCGGAAATATTATTTATTGTTGTGTAACTATAATAGTAATCGGCATGTTTCTACTTGGCACCAACGTTTAATGACTGCATATGCAAAACCATGTAGCAGTACTTATCGATTACGTGTATTAGGCAAATGCAATCTACGATTCCAACCTCGATGGCAGCGAAGTTCAAGAAACATGCGATAGATGGTAGTGCAATACACTCTGCTTCCTCAAGGTCGAACTCCCCTGTAACTATACGACATTTTTATCGTAATGTGTATTACAGTTTATGAAACTGTGATATTAACGTTGTTTAATGCTCCTACGAGACTTCGGGTTCAGATAATGCTCTAAAACTGACATGATGTTGAACAGGGCAGGCACAAGAGTATTTGTTGCCCTAAACGAAACTTCAATCATGCGCCCCTACAAACCCCCAACTTTATCCTATAATTTAATGGCCACAGATCACGCATATATGTAAAATAGTACACGGGCTTGAATTCTTTGAAATAGAAAACTCTTTTTAATAATACAAGATAGTACTTACCAATTAATGTTTGTAAATGCTGCCTCTAAAAAGAATAAATATAAAGAAAAGAAAACAACCGAACAAACATGAAACAGAACCTATTAGCATAAAATCTGTCGTGCAACTGACGATGAAAACTTAAGGTTTCTTAGGAAACGTTCCAACCGGTGGTCACATTGTCGACTTCGCTGTACACACGTCAAACATTTGTATACAATACCTACAAAAACAAAGCTGCGAAAGCGAAAAAACACATTCTGTAGACGCTTATTATATCATATTTTACACTTTTTCTTATATTTCAGCCATTCATATACAATTTTAAAAACATGGAAACTTTAAAATGTCATCACAACATATAATAGAATAAAATGTCAACAAAAAATCGACACAGGCAGTGCTGATGCTAATTGAGGCTCTATAATTTTGTTAACTGTGTTAACATGCCCTGTATTTTTGTTACTTTCTGTTAACAAAAATACAGAGCATGGAAAGGTTTTGTGTGTTCACGAAACTTACTATTTCGCTTGCTGTTGACTGCTGTATTTATCATAACCCCCAGCTTGGTGAGGCTGGATTGCCTTATCATTGCAGCTGATTTCACCATGGGCTTGCCGGGTCTTGTCGGAGTAGTTCTTCCTCGAGTAAAATAATTTCCAGTCCGACTTCCACTTTTTGTGGTGGGGGGTGACCCCCATATACCGACCCCCGCCACTTGACGTATTTTGCAGCCGGGTTTCTGTACCTATTACCTGCTTCTTAAACACAGCAGTTTCTGTAGAGCACAAAAAGAACAAGAATTATATAAAAACTTACTCAATCTTACCACGATAACGTAACATACTGTACTAGACCATACGAGGTCGAATGTAACAAAGGATATGTAACAGTGCATAATAAGGGGCTTCATACTTTGTACTCATCAGAAAATATTAGAATAATCAAATCAAGGTGGTTAAATGGGCGAGGAATTCAGCACGCATGAGACAGCTGGGAAATGCATGCAGAATTTTTGGTCGGAAAACCAAGACGGAAGAGACTAATTTGGAAACCTAGTTGTAGGTGGGAGGATAATACTCAAATATACCAGGTGATTCAAAAAGGACTTTACAACTTTGAAAGTGTATAGAAATTTATTCAGAAGGCTTACAGAATCGGTTGAGGTGTCATTTTGTAGCAAAACAAATCAAGTTTGACTCACGTTGTGCTGTAGTACCGAATTCCGTCACTGCGAGCGCAAGCGGCAGTGCATTTGAAAATGGCTCGAAAATTTTCTTATACCACAGTTAGACGAAGATGACCAAAGCGGACTCATTCACTTCCAGCAAGACGGCGCACCACCTCACTATCTCACAGAAGTCCGGGATTTCCTCAATAACCGTTTCCCAGGTCGGTGGAGTGGTCGAACAGGGTCGATAGCATGGCCACCTCGTTCTCCAGATTTGACACCTCTCGATTTTTTCTTATGGGGTTTCATTAAAGATCGTGTGTTTGTCCCACCCTTATCTGCCAATCTCACTGAGCTCAAAGCTCGAATCACCGCCTCAGTTGCAGAAGTGACACCGGATATGCTGGATCGTGTTTGGCAACAAATTGATTTCAGGTGGGATGTCTGAAGTATCACCAATGGCAATCACATCGAACCAAAATGACTGTCTGAGGTAAAACTTGATTTGTTTTGCTACAAAATGACACCTCAACCGATTCTGCAAGCCTTCTGAATAAATTTCTATACACTTTCAAAGTTGTAAAGTCCTTTTTGAATCACCCTGTATATTAAAGTAATACACCGTGGATTGAATTCGGCGGCAGGCTCTTGTCAACGCATTAATGAACCTAATAGTTTCATAAAATGTGGACAAATTTATTGATCAGCTAAGCAACTATTAGCTTCTAATTGAATATTCTACTGCGTTGGTGATGACTGGAAACAGGGTTCTGATTTTTAAATTCCAATTACAGCAACACAAGTAAAGGCCACTGAATTTAATTAAAATTTCTTTTAAACGAGGATGACGGGAAAAGTCCAGATAGTGAATGATTTTAAGTGTAATCCACCGTCGTCAGAACCCTTTAGAATTGAATTAATTAAAATTAGTTCAATAGAACGTAGTTATTACATGGCCTTTCTAATGAATGGAATTAATGTTATAATAAAACACAGAAAAAGGGATACATTTGTTTTCAAAACGTAGCACCGAAGGGGTTTATATGTAATTTTTTTTTTAAGTTTCTAGAATGGCATATATTTAAAGTCGATTAAATTTCTGTAAAGACTATTTTGAAGGAAAATTATAATAGTAGCTATGTGAAAGCGGAAATAATAACACGTATTACACACACATCTTTTTAAGTGCATGTTTAAGAATGCGTGGATCTTTGTGACTTAGTACAACTGTATGGCATGTAAGCTGCTTAGGCACTTACTAAAGGTACGCATGGCTACTTCGTGTGTACTTACAGATTGACAAGGCAGACATACCAAAGAAACCTAAGTTGAAATTGCTACGTGTTTGCGGGATATTACGTAATACAGTGCACAATATAACATGTCTGTCTGCTAACAGATTAAATTGTTAAATCAGCAGCATTCTTTTTTAATCCGCCTATAATAATGCACATTTATACACGAACCTTTAATAATACCTTTTTATACGCGAATATAAACAAAACTTGCAGTTTTACAGTCTCTGAGCACTGCAGCATAAAATGACGATGAAACCTGTTTCATGTTATTTATATCATCCGTATCTCAAATTTATATAACTTCAACAATTTTAATGCAAGAAACGTTATGTACTAACTCTGTAAATTGCTAATGTAGCTATTAAGTAGGCAAATTAAAATAAAGAATTTAATTTAATTTTGAATTTGATTAACTCCGAGTACGCTGCTCCCTTGGATGTTGATGCCTTGTAGACTCATCGATGTTTGATCGCATGTCTACGCTTTACGTGCAAACTGAAACAGCACATTTCAATTACAATAACAGTTTACAAGTACGCTTATATTTCTTTGCTAAGTATGATAGCATTCTCCCCAGGTCGGTCCTAAAACCTGCGTTAAAGTTTGCCAGCAACGAAAGAGCAATGGGAGAGACTTCCGGATTAGCATACACTGGTCAGATTTATGCCGTATGTATCGAACGAGGATAATCTAATAATATTCACATTACTTGCTCCTAAAATCACGTTAATACTGCTACGTATTAATAACTCGGATTAACAGCAGCATTTAAGAGACAGAAAACATTTAGCGTGTTAAGTCCGGGTTTTATTGACTACCTCGGGGGAAAAGGATAATAACCTTTATTAAGGGGCTACTTATTTACATCAGTTACATGAATCGGAACTAAGTTTTGTGACGTCAAGGGTCAGAGAGAGAGAGAGAGGGGGGGTCTTCCAGAAACTGCACCCCATTCAGTACAGAATAAACTCAGAAAATGCCAGATCTATCGATTATATGCGAATTACAAATGGACTCTTTGATCTCAGCAATATAGGTGAGAGCATAACGTGGGATATCACAGGCATTTGGATAAAATGTGATACTGTGATATAAATTTAAATTTATGGGGTACATCTGCTTGGTTCCTAACAGCCGTGTCACTGACCAGGCGGCCAGACGCCGGGTTCACACCACGGAGGACCACGTTCAGTATCAGGTGAGCTCAGTCTTCCATCGAGTCCTTCCATTTCTTCCCACTAACCATCATTCCTCCTGTGCTCCATCAACACTCGCCTATCACCGCCCCACGAGGTGTGCGAGAGCCCTGACCTGACGAAACATCGCGTTATCAGACTTTCGGTACTAAGTTAAGAGATTCAGCTCTGACCCAGCTGAATAAAGATAGTTTATCAGTTTAATATAATTATTACTTTAGATCAAAACTCAAGTCAAACGTTATAAATTTAATAAAAATTCCGCCTCAACGTCAAAATATGTGCATGTTAACTCTTAAAACTTCATTGGCGTCTGGATGTTAAAAAAATGTTCTCGGGCAATTAACATTCTGTTTAACATAAAATATATAGCGCATGAAGATATACAAATTTCTTTTGTGTTTTCTCAGTACTGCCTATTTAAACAAATTTAGCTCTTATCAACATATCCGCAGAGCGATAAAATTCTAAACAACAGAGTTTATACATTTCTGTCGTCTAGTAGCAAGTATATCGGTTTGGTATTCACATGATTTCAGGTTTAATTTTAACAGTTGTCACTGATCAAAAATAAAATATAATCAATAACAGGAACCCTGAAGATGAAAACAGTATTTTTATCGGAAAGGTTAACATCTAAATAAAATTCGACATGACGTTACAACGCAGGAGACCAACAGCGGAATCTTCGTCATGAAAGCCTCAAATCTCATAAAACAACAAGGAGCATTTATCAAACTCCTTAAAGTGTGACGAAACTGTGAAACGTATGTGTGACGAAACGGGGACGGCAACGAGGCGGACTGGCGTAGAAAGTCGGATGTCAAAACCTGTTTTGGAGTAATGTGTATATTGAACTATTACTCCCGTATACGGAGTTGTTAAGATGTAGTTAAGTATGTTTCCAGTTCAGTTATAAAGGGATTGGACCAAGTTACGTTACCGTTACAAGCAACTAATTTCAGTCACTGGACAACCATATGTTACTCCCCAACTTTTTCCTTGAGGACAAAAATAGAAGCAGTTTTCGAAACGTCGTGTTCTGTTCAAAATACCACACAATGAGCAGAGTCCAGAAACCCAGTAATACTGATGTTTCAAGTTCATTTGCTAGCAGTGACAGGCCTTTCCTCGGCTACTGTAACTAAAGTCGTAAATTACAACAACAGCCAAACTCCATGGTCGATGGTCTGCAGTTAGAAAATTTACAGATGTTTGGTTCGTCAAGAACTGCCCGATTTATTTTAACACCAAGTCAAGAGTTATAAATTATCCAGTGCTATTTCAGTTTATCTATAGCTTAAATCAAACAACACGGCGGGCGAGAGTGCGAGAAAGTATACCAGTATCAACCGGGGATTTTCAAAGACTTCGACAATCGACTCGATCGATAACTGAAACCCGATCTTATAAAATGATATTGACAAGGGAAAGCAAGAAGGAAGATTAATTCACGACTGCGCAGTGTCTCTGTTGTAACATTTGCTTTGCAAAAAATAGATTATCATAATGCCATAAGTAACGAACGAACATCAAAATCAATGAGGCAGGAGAAACCTATTTCCACCTTTGTTATTTTTAATGAGATGATGTTGCCTTTGTGGTGACACCGTTAATGACACAGCTGAGGTTGTTTCCTATTGGACGTCACGTTCATAGCATTGCGTCACGTGACGGACAGTTTAATACATCTTGTGGAACAAAATGTCCTCTAGAGTCCGGCACGGTTCGGAATGTGCAGGTCTATTCTAGTATTATCCAGATTGATGGAAGACGCAGTTACCGTGGGCTTAAGTAGGCAACAACATCCCAGCCATTAGACTAAGAAACATAGATAAAAGGAATAGCTTAAACGATTTCTATGGCGTGTCAAAAGCTCTATGTTTTAAAATACTTCTCTTTGTCACACGCAATTTAAATAGACTTACTGTAATCATCATTTTTATATACAAAGTGTCTTTGTATTGAAAAACATGTTTAAAATTGTATTCTGAAGCGTATTAAGTTGTGTTAGTAATACAAATATTTTATTTTCCGTCATCATTAGCAATGCAGCATCAGGATGAAGTGGCTATTAATAAATCCATAAAGCGCAATTCGTTTTTACGTATACAGCATCGTTATACTGAACTGCCCACGTTGTGGTTGGTATTTCATCTTCATATAGCGTATTTGTTGTTAATAATTCCATTTATAGTTGAAAGTATTCATCTTAAAAGATGCTAACTAACTCCTAACAGCAGAGTCATCTATTACGAATCGCAGAAGCTCATTATCACACTTATAACAGCCCACCACTGCACCCTATTCGGAGCCAATCCACGTTCTTAAATTTTGTCTTACTTGTGATCCATGGCGTCTATGTCTCCCGTCTGGTTTCCTCGCCTTAAAAATTTCCTGATTATAAAATTATATATATTTCTTTTCCTCATAACTCCCACATTCGTGTTACATGCCTCGCCCATCTTATTCCCCTTGATTTAATCACCGCAGATCATCCGGTGAATGGGAGACTTGCAAAATCACAAAGTTTGAGATCGACAATGAGGATAGTTCAGGGGAACATAAGAAGGTAAGCAGAAATATCTTAGTTAAGTTCCTCAGAATATGAAACCAGTACGAAGGAGTCAGGGCAACAGGTGATAACGCTACCCGCTCACGAACACGAAAAGACAGCAATTTAATGTATTTTAAAACAAAATTCAGCACACTAGAGAAACAACATAAAGGGGTCCATAAATCATTCATAAACTTGACGCTTGAACAGGAAGTCGGCCCGAATATATTCTTTAAAAAAATCTGCTCGCAACGAATTACATAAATGGAAGAGAGGGCAATATTGAAACGCCCCCAGTCGATGGAACAAGCTGCCGGGAGAAACAGAAGCAACACGGACGCTAAAGTGTCATTATGGAAGTTTGGTAATAAAGAGATTCTCTCAAACGGATTAAATCTATTGGAATGGAAAAGGAATTTTGTTCCTTTGGCTCTACTCATATACAACGCAATTTTTATTTGTGATGATATACGAAATGGGAACACAATCATGAATAGCTACTTGGTTTTTATTATTTAGTGTTCTGTCTGACGACAGGTCCATATGAACAGGATCCTTCCATCCTTTTCTCGGACTGGGACCTGTTCATATACGTTCTTGGCAGATGATCCAGAAGTGGTTTGCCATTACCTTCTTCTGTGTGTGAATGGAGTAATTGTTGGGATGCCACGGAGAAACCGGGGAAGGCCCCCGGAGGAAAACTCCGTGTTGCCTAGACCACGGCCTTGCCCAACACAAGTTATAAATTCGGGCACCGCCGGGAATCTAACCCGAGACCCCATGATTACAAGGCCAGCGTTCTGACCGCTATACCACCGTGGCGGTATAAGCTACTTGGTACACAAATATATCAGCAACTGTCTGAAAACCAAGAAAAATCTAAAGATGGTAACTCGGCCGACTTCGAACTGGGTTCCGTCCAAAGATAAGTACAGAGACTTGCTTGTAGATCCATTAATTTACTCGATGGATTGAGAAGGAAGCGTGCAAGATCCGACTTACTGCCAAAACATTTCAAGCTCTAGTGAACAATAAACAATATTTAGACCTTAAAAATACATTTTAAAAATTCTGCCCTTATCCTTAACTTATCGAGCTGTGATAATATGTATAATTTAATGGTAAGTAGAACTTGCAGATTGGTATTAATAAAGTCGGAGACTGATATTAATCCACGGACAATGTGTGATTGTAACTTTCATAAAATATGTTGTCATTGAAGTTTTACTGTCGTATATTCATGAAAGACTTTAGTATCTGACGGCCATTTGGCCTTTTGGCTCATAAAACAGCAAGTTACATGAATAACACGTAAGATATAGCATTTCAATTCACGTATCTAACACAACTGAAGCAAAGAATGCTGGAGAAAATAACATCGTGAAGTTACTGCTCGCGGAATGATATTTAGGGTGGATGAGATGGACGGTTAATGTAGCACGCACTGGTCATAATGGAAATTCTTAAAGGCTTATGATCGGATATAATATTTTATACTACATAATGTTTTAATATTATATAATTTTAACAACATCATTTAATTACAACGTTTGTGTATAGACTGTGGAAATAAATATATATTTAATCAACACAAACATGACGCATTTAAGCTACAAATTACAACTTGAGAGAGATAAAAGCACAAATGGGCAGATACTAAAACGAGTATAAACGAAAATATGTGTATATATGTCGATATATTCAACTGGCTCATAACAGTCTAATGGTGAGCTTTTGCACATATGCTGATGAACATTCTAGTTCCGTAGAATCATGTACTCTGAAACGCGTTAATGAACAACAGATTTATTACATTTGTCTAAAGGTTTCTGACGAAGGTTTGTTATTAAAATATTAACGTCCTTCGGAACCCTCGTTGACACAAAGAACGTTTCGGAAGATGGCCCTGCTTCTGCCATCAGGCAAAACTATACAATAAATAAGTAAATAATCGCTGTTTATTGCGAGGATCATATGAAACCAACAAATAAACTCTGTGGGCAAAACACAGAACTATACAATGTTAAAGAAGGTGGCACTAGGCTTAAAAGTTTTAAAGAGCTAAATGTTATACACAGAAAAACTAAGAAGATAATAGACATGAAAGGACGATGGAATTTTATGTGGCATGAACACGAAAACAAGTGACAGTAGTGAGAGTCAGCTTCTACCGCTCCAATGCGGACTTGCAGAAATCGATATTTTCAGCCAACCGGTGCTAGTGTATTGTAACACTACCAGCTCACGTCGGGCCTCTGCAAGCAGCGGGTAGGTAAGTCTCTGACGTAACAGAGGTTGGGGGAAATTGAGGGGTTCTTATTAGCAAGAGCACTCAAAAAAATGTCTTTATGAGACATATGCGTAAATAAATAAGCCTTGAAAGGGAAAACTGGATTCAACTAGATTTAAAGCACATCGTAGTCACATTTCACAACGAACACCTTGAGTCGTTTTGTCCGTCGTCTTATTTGACCTCCGAAATTATTGAGTAAAGTATCCGGAATGAGTTTTTAGTAGAGGCATTTATACAGCAACTTACAATAAGCCAGAACCACTTAATTTCGAATTTTATCCAATTCGTCATTAATAACCATCCTATAATTCCTTGTACTGAAAATTAAATCATGTAATATGAGATGCGCGGACATGTAGCACGCACTGAGGAGATGACACGCACGTACACAATTTTTGTAGAAAAGTCTGAAGGAAAGAGACCAGTCGGAAGACCTAGGCATAGATGGGAAGATAAAATAAAATTGATCTTAGGTAAATGTGGTTGGAGGGTGTGAACTGCATTCATCAGCTTTTTGTGAACGTGATAATGAACCTTTGGGTTCCACAAAATCAGAATAATTTATTGTCTAGCCAAGCGTACTACCAGCTTCCACAACTTGTAACAGAGATGGCTAAGTACCTAACAGTCTTCAATTCGTAGTCGTCCACACATCGACCAGAGTTTAAATGGGCGTAAAACTTTTGAAGCAACCATCAATCATTCAGCTACTTCTCCGCGGTGTTTCCTCGCTTTCCTCTGGACCGAATTACTAGTCAACTGCAGAGTTTTCCCATTTTTCCAATCACGTTATAAATCAACAGCGAATCATAATTCGTTTTTATTATCCGTTACTTAAGTCCCTCTCATTTTGATAAGGACATTTTTGACTGAAATATGGAGTATAAAAATGGCTTCTTCAGATGTCTTTATTCGATTATGATAACTGGTGAAAACTTAATCAAAGTTAGAGAAGTAAAATTGAATTTGGTGGGAATGGAGAACGGCCCGTTCAAATCAACGGGAAATTGAAAATATTAAATCAAGAAATCGTCGTATCTAATTCCAAAGAAATTCATTCCATCTTCCGAAGACATGAATGCAATTCAGGATGCAATTGAGATTTCAGGTACTCACGGCGACGAGTATGAAGATGTTCTGGGACGTTTACCGACGTTTCAGAGGTATTCGCAGCCCCGATAACAGATGTAGCAAACAGACCTGAAACGCTCGTAAACTTATACCAGGCTGCACTGCGCAACATCTCGAAACAAGTCATTTTCAGAATATTTTTTTTTATATAAAGGGGTAAGTTTAGAGACTTCGTTATAGTAAACGGGCATTTGAGAACACGTAATATGTAACTGAAACACCGTAACTATTACAGAACAATTTAAGAGAACTACTGGCATTTGTCTGCAGGAACTGAGTAAAAATACAAAAATATCTGAGCCATGATATCCAGTCTCCAAGCCGAGATTTTAACCCTGATATCCCTAATAAGAAGCACTTGGTCGGACTTTGGGCAGTAGAAAGAAGATGGAGTTCAGTGGTTAGAATCACGTTCCTGAAGCTTCAACTTTGTTACCAGCTGGGCTGGAGGCTGCACGAACATATAACCAATATGGACACAATGGTGCAGAAGATAATTATCTCTACAGCAGGAGACCGGTCGGGAATTGAACACTGGTCACCCAGCTCGTGGACATTTCATACAGCTGACCAGATTCGATACACTTTATTAACCTGGAAGTTACCAACGAAGGCACGCCTCAGTATGCTAATGCTAATAATATAACACTAGTTCGTTTGTGAGGGCAATTTCCTCGGTGATCTTAGCCTTACTTCAGTCTGATCTGTGAATAGAGAGTCTGCGTTCGCTTGCCATCATTGTCCCTGTGGGTCCCCTACTTGCACCAAAGTGTCTTACACGTCTCCACAAATCCAATTGTTCATATGAGCCTTCTATAGCTCTACCCAGGGCATTATAATACCACCGACTACATTTGACTAAGACTGCACAGCAAGAAACTTGACGTTTAAAGAAACAGTACAACTCGTCTCTCAAAACAAGTCCCTCAGCACGTAAACCACATTACAGACGTCCGATAAATTCGGCCACATAAAACTGAGACTTGTCGTATTCACTTTTATTATCCACAAGATGATACTGTGATCCATCCATATGTACACACTTCTATTCGTCCACCCACTCATCATCCTACTGAATTTAATTTCGTATGGACAACTCCACGGGGCAGAGTCCTTCTTCAGAAGACGGCAGTAGGCCTACCCACCAAGTCAATCGAAAAATTCCCTGCCTTTCACAAGAATCAGTGGAATCTACCTTACGCCAAATTAATGCAGTTCACGTTCTTAAATCCTATTCCTTAAAGATCCATTTTAATAGTATAATCGCATCTGCGCCTAGGCATACAGATACAAAGACACATAGTTACTTAGGTGGTTAGCCGGGGACAGAGAAAGACAGATCAGGTAGACAGGCGGATAGATGTAGAATTTGCACAAACATGACGCAGTTAAGATATATAAAAAAAAAAGTAGTAGAATTTGAGGTTTTCACAGCCGTCTTCAGGTAGAGTAGTTGGATGACAGATCATAATTCTGTGACGTACGATGACGACCTATAAAGGAGCTGTTCGCTTAATTGTGGTATATCCGGACTTGGCGTGCTCACTTCACACAAAGCAGAGGCGAGGTTAATATACGGGAAATAGCAGTAGGACCGCACAAGTTAGGTGTTGTATGGGTTGCCTGTAGCTCTAGGCGGTAAAGTAATTAGTACTTCGGTTACCATAGCCTACAGACCCCGTGGAAGGGGCCTTCATACCACGGCCCTTATTTATTAGGAGGAAACATTTTGTTTCCTTCGTGTTATATACATGTATGTATGTAAGTGTGTGAATGGATGTGTGTATATGCTGTCACATCTCAATATCTTTTCCGTCTCTTTGTACATCTCATTCCCTCTCTCGCAAATTCCTGCCTTTTCTATATGTCATAAACCTCATCTCTTTTCGTCTATTCTGCGTTTTCTCTCGCCACTAACTGTGAAGGCGATAGAAAAGTGCTGTTATCTATGAAAATTTCTTCCAGACAATTCCATGACGTCACAGACATTTCGATAATCGGCCCCATGGGTCGGGTGTGGGGGAGTCGCAAAACTGGAGTCATCTATCAATGTCCACTTCAGCAGCAGAGCTGAGTGGCTAGCATTTTCGTGTCGTGAAATGGCGACCTTAAACGAGCACAATGTAGTATTGTTCCCAGTCTGCTGCAACTTTTATTAATGACTTAAATACATCGTGAATGTTGCTAATGTGAAATGAAGAGCTGTCTTTTGACAGCACAGCCTCTCCCCCCCCACACACAGAAGATGTTGTCGAGTTTTTGAAAACACAGTAATGAATATTTGTGATCTATAAAAAAGGTCAGATTTTCTTGAGCAGATGAGTAAATACTAGTTATTCAAAAAGAACTCTGCTTCAAGCTGTTAGTCATAAACCGCCAGTGGGAAGAAACATTGAGCATAAAAAATCAATGAATCGATGTCCAACACACAAAACAACGTGTTTGATGTTTATAACGACAAAGTATGTAACAATGCAAATTTCGAGTTCACTGGAAGAAAGCATTCCGTGTTCCGTAAGGCACAAACACAACGCTGTCCCTGGTGGTTACCCAAGCGCCGCGATTTGCAGACGAAAAGCGACGAGTTCGACGTACCGCGTCAAACAATCTTAACCTCGGAACCAGATAGGATAATCTTAAGTAATTTTAACAACATTTTAAGTTTGTGTATGGACGGTGAATGAATTATTATATTGATTAAACACAAACATGACGCAGTTAAGATATATAAAAAAAAAAGTAGTAGAATTTGAGGTTTTCACAGCCGTCTTCAGGTAGAGTAGTTGGATGACAGATCATAATTCTGTGACGTACGATGACGACCTATAAAGGAGCTGTTCGCTTAATTGTGGTATATCCGGACTTGGCGTGCTCACTTCACACAAAGCAGAGGCGAGGTTAATATACGGGAAATAGCAGTAGGACCGCACAAGTTAGGTGTTGTATGGGTTGCCTGTAGCTCTAGGCGGTAAAGTAATTAGTACTTCGGTTACCATAGCCTACAGACCCCGTGGAAGGGGCCTTCATACCACGGCCCTTATTTATTAGGAGGAAACATTTTGTTTCCTTCGTGTTATATACATGTATGTATGTAAGTGTGTGAATGGATGTGTGTATATGCTGTCACATCTCAATATCTTTTCCGTCTCTTTGTACATCTCATTCCCTCTCTCGCAAATTCCTGCCTTTTCTATATGTCATAAACCTCATCTCTTTTCGTCTATTCTGCGTTTTCTCTCGCCACTAACTGTGAAGGCGATAGAAAAGTGCTGTTATCTATGAAAATTTCTTCCAGACAATTCCATGACGTCACAGACATTTCGATAATCGGCCCCATGGGTCGGGTGTGGGGGAGTCGCAAAACTGGAGTCATCTATCAATGTCCACTTCAGCAGCAGAGCTGAGTGGCTAGCATTTTCGTGTCGTGAAATGGCGACCTTAAACGAGCACAATGTAGTATTGTTCCCAGTCTGCTGCAACTTTTATTAATGACTTAAATACATCGTGAATGTTGCTAATGTGAAATGAAGAGCTGTCTTTTGACAGCACAGCCTCTCCCCCCCCACACACAGAAGATGTTGTCGAGTTTTTGAAAACACAGTAATGAATATTTGTGATCTATAAAAAAGGTCAGATTTTCTTGAGCAGATGAGTAAATACTAGTTATTCAAAAAGAACTCTGCTTCAAGCTGTTAGTCATAAACCGCCAGTGGGAAGAAACATTGAGCATAAAAAATCAATGAATCGATGTCCAACACACAAAACAACGTGTTTGATGTTTATAACGACAAAGTATGTAACAATGCAAATTTCGAGTTCACTGGAAGAAAGCATTCCGTGTTCCGTAAGGCACAAACACAACGCTGTCCCTGGTGGTTACCCAAGCGCCGCGATTTGCAGACGAAAAGCGACGAGTTCGACGTACCGCGTCAAACAATCTTAACCTCGGAACCAGATAGGATAAGTTAGCTTCACGCCCCGGCCGCTTTACCCCGATAACACCGGAACCCATTGGACAGGAGGCTGGATGGATCCCAGAACCTGTCAGGACACTGCAGTAAACACAAAAGTCCTGTCCTGCTGGGAATCGAACCCTGGTCAATCCTTATAATTTTTTTTTTACTTATACTGAATAAGCATACGGTTAGCTAAAAGAAACTTCCCGGATATTTAACGGCGTTGCCTGTAAAGAGAAGAGGACAATTCGTGAATTAAATGAACGTGACCTTTGCCATCTGTTATTATTACGCGTGTAGAGGTCGGGCGTGGGTTGACTACATCACGTCGTCCACCTGCCCATTAGAGATCAGAGTATGTGCAAACAAATCATTTATTGCGTGCAATACAGTATCAAAACGAAATTTTTAATTATTTCAGATTCATAAACGTAGTAATTTAAAGTTTAAATAACCTAATTAATTAGTTCATAGAATAATACATTATTATTTAAAACCATTAACAATTTTTCAATCAAGCATTCACATTACAGTAGCTTGAAATGTAAAATTAGCTTTATTATAATTGCCAATCTCATGTCAATGTCTGGAAACCCTCGTTTCTAGTTTGTTTTTATGTCATCTTTTGCTTTTAATTTATTTCATCACTGTACTTGCATCGTTCACTTAAATTAAAGAAATGGAAAGGTCAAGACATGAATTCGAGCGATTCATGTCATGTCATGTTGTAGATCTTGTCTCTCTCTTTCTACTCTATAGAAACATACATATTAAAGTACACAAAATTCTCTTAGCAATTGTTTAATATGGGGTCTGAGATTTCTTCTCCTGCCCTGAGATGAACGGCTTGACCGAGGGGTAAAAAACGAAATGATGAATGGTACATCTGCACCCAAGGAAGAGAAAATATCACGAGAACTAAGATAATTAAAAAAATTGTACATTTCTTACTTGTAATTTGTAGATTTAGCAATCACCAAATATTTATTGCCAGGTGATGAAACATTCTTCGTCACTGAGGCCACGTCGACTCTGGCGTTCATCCAGCACATCCAATGGATTTCCTCGGGGTTATAACGGCCGAGACGTGAAACTGGCCACTCATAAGAATGTAGTGCTGAAGTTAAAAATATGTGGAGATATACGTCCGTTTCTCCACACGTTTATTAAGCACAGAATGAACTCTACAAACATTTTCGCCAACACGAATCTATCACCGTTAACACCAGCCTCATACATCGCACGTCGTGTCACCATCTATATTTTGTTAGTTAGCGAAGCGTTCGTTTGTTTTACTTTCAATTACGTAATGCACTCAGATCCACAATTCATCGATTGCAAACGAGATAAAATATCGATCGCCGAATTACAGCCTGCAAAAGAGTATCTAATCTCTTCACTTCATTGGATTGAACTCGTGAGGGGTGTCCCTATTTCTGATCGATGCAACGAAAAATCCCATAACTTGTGTCTAATGAAGTGGGCATGATAAAAGTCAATACAAACTATTCAGTCTGGCATAAGAATTACGAGGCTCGTCCACAAAGTAAGTTTCCCTGGGGCCGTTTACAGAAACAAAACACAATTTCATGGAAATATTTATTGCAACAGATACAGCAAGTGTCCAGCTATTTTTCAACATATTCGCCACCGGAATTGAGACATTTGTCATACCGTGGGACCAACTTTTGAATACCTGTGTCGTAGAAGTCTGCCGCCTGGGATTGGAACCACTGTGTGACAGCCATCTCCGCCTCTCTGTCATTCTCAAAACGCTGACGCTGACCGGACAGGAATTTCTTGAGGTGTAGGAAAAGATGGAAATCACTGGGAGCGAGGTCCGGGCTGTAGGGTGAATGATTAAACACCTCCCAGCTGAACTCCTGCAGGAGACTTGCTGTCCGTCGAGCCGTGTGCGGCCTAGCGTTATCACTGACCGCACTTCACAGTCGGCGGGAGCTGGAATAAGAACCTTCATCTTCAACAGCTGCAACGATGCTACTGTGAGAACGCGGGAAGTGCCGTTAGTGCATACGCCATGCTACGTCATTGCTCTATCACGTACGCACAGTCGCTTCGCGCAATATAAGGTTTGCTAGCTGTGGGACGAGTGGGAAACTTACTTTGTGGACGCGCCTCGTATATGACATGGCTGTCGTTTTTGAGGTGAGCAGAAAATAGATGACGTGAATAAAATTCGTTATGTGAAGATACAAAAACCCTGGGCAAGAGACGAGTCCGTTGACTCTTTCAGCGACTGAAACACAGACACAAATTCGAAACACATAAAGTGTTATCAAGCGGACTGACGATTTCACGAATGTTCATTACTTCTACAGTTTCACTTAACGCCGGAAACTTTAATAAACATCAACTTTATGGTGAAGGCAGGGGGTAAGAATAAGTTTCACTAGATAGGATAAGCTTTTCTTGCTTCCTTATTTCTAGCTCTCCTTCGTCCACCTATCGTCATTTCCTCCTTTCATTTCTTCCTGGTCCAGATGTCTGTCCGCGTGTGGCCTCAACTAAATTAAACACAGCACTGCAAGAGACACTGTTGAATTCCCCCGATCCCAGCAACAGGTTACAATTACAAGCGCTGCCATGCTGACAGGTGACCTGCTTTCGATAGAAATACAACAGTAAAGAGAATAACTGTTTGAAACGACTTCCGCCTTAAGCACAGGTTCGTCTGCCTTCACATAACCTAACCTAAACAATCACAACGCAATCAGACAACTAAATCTGTCACTTAGCAGCTCAATTTTGCACAGTTTTCTATACCTGTGCAAATGGTCGTCTGCGCACGTGGTCACTAACCTCTACTAACCTACCGCAACCTAACCGAACACAAATTCAATTACATCTGCCCATTTGCAGCTGAATATCGCACATTTCCACCATCGCATACGCACATGATCATCTGCGCATGGGGCACTAACCTAACCTAACCCTACATATCCTGCCATAGCGTAACGTGACCGAACGCTTGCATATACGTGATTCGTATGAAGACAATGTATTACGAATTTTGAACATTTTCGAAATTCTTTCAATTTTATGAGATTTTTGACAACTTTGGCAATTTTTGTAATATTCGAATTTGAATTTCTGAAAATTTTTGTTTCTTGTAGAAACTTTTGCCGATTTTTGAAATGTTTAAACTTTTCATAATTTTGAACATATTTTTTTTTAATTTTGCAAATATTCGAAAATTTTAATTTTTAGAGACTTTTTGCCAATTTTGAAAATTTTTGTAATTTTCAAAAACTTTTATAATGAGGAATATCCAGTCCCAGATAAGATGTAAGTTCGTGAAATTTAGACTGGCTGTTCTCATAGTGGCAGACAGACAAATGACTGATTTATTAAAGACTTACGAGAAATGTCACGCAATTCCACGACAATCTGAAAAATCTCAGAGCGATTCATTACAATGACCACATGGATATTCGTTTTTTTAAAATCAGATCACTAACACAAATCTGGAGCAGGAGGTAACACACACGGGTTTATATAAACAGGTTGTGAACCATACATCTCCGTTTGCTGACTTTATAATTTATACTGCAAAGATAAACTTGGTTCATTACGAATGCAAAACCGAGCGCCACGTAGCCTGCTAAATGGAGAAGTTGACACAGACTCCCATCCAGCCACATAAAGTGCATCTCCGGACCCGCCTGCCTTAATTGAATAGTGTTGGAGCAGGATTATTTACAGCAGAAGACTTAAATCTGATTTAAACTTAACTTCGCGAGTCAAGAAACACAGAGCATGTGGATTTATTTAATTTATATAACTCTAGTAATGTGGTTACGTTACGATACACTAGCCGATCCCAATCGCGTTCAGGCCTACGAAAAGCAGCTCAGGAACAGGAAATTCTGCTTAGTCTGAAACTGACGGTTGAGAAAAAAAATTCTTTACAATTTTAAACCACATTTTAATTTACATGTAACACTTGCTTTAACATTTCGAAGAAATTTCACGCTGGGTAATCCCCATGCGAGAATTTTCCGACTGGAGAAAATTCACAGCCAGGCAGTCAGTATTTATAAATAATGTTTGCACAGCTAACACACGTCACAAGAACTACCCGTTCGTGTTGATTTCCATTCTGTTCTATCTGATCTCAAAGATAGTTTGATTTCGTTCCTATACATTTTTTCCGTCGAGACCGCTTTATAAAATCTCTTGGCCTAAAATTTTATTTGAAATTCATATAAATCAAGCGCTATATACAACCGATATAAACTAAAAGTACAGTCTTCCGATAAACCTTAGTTTATATACATAATACCAAATTTAATCGAAATCCGTCCAATAGGTTCGGAGATAAAACACGAGAACAAGCATTTGTCCAGCATAACTTCACTTCATGTAAGTTGTGTAAAGAGAGTTCAGTTGTCGCAGCTGACCAGTTCGGCAGGTCGGGCCGACCAACCAGTCACAATCACCGGAATTTCCCGGTTCATATGGAGGGAAATCGACGCGAACAAAAACCAGAGAAATGGAGGCAATTCCTCAGGGCCCCTCTTCTTGAAGACGAACTCTTTGTGTGCAGCGACTGAGCTCAGTAAACAGGCCCGTGGAGCGCGTCTGTCACCCCCGTCAGACCAATCGATTCTATATACAACGCACCCCCAGTGTACTACCGAGTCTGGTAACATTATCCCACGTAATAAAAACCCTTCCCTATCCCGTCACCAGAATCCTAGGCAAATAAGCAATGTAAAGATAGTAACAAATTCGTCGAAAATGAGGCAAAGGTCAGCAGAAATAACAACAATTACATTCACGAAGTAATTAGCAACTTATTAAAATCTCACACTGAGATCAAGGGTTCGAATACCGCTTGGGACATAACAAGAGTTTTTATTACGTTCCAATACCCAACACAGTCACACTGCTTCTCCAATAGATTACTATCACAAAATGAACCCTGACTTCGTACTAAGGCATTTAATCTTAGAAGGCAAAGAAGAAAATAGTTCGTGCGTAGTAGCTCAAGTAACCCCATCGACTGTAGCCTGCGGGCTAAACCTAACGACCTTCGTGTTCTCAACAGCAAAGTGAGGAATACTGTCCTTAGCTCTGTAACAAGTTTTTAACCTGTTGCTGACTTAAGTTCTAGGCAGCAAACGAGCGAATTCAGCCACAATCCGTCAGACACTGTACAATTGCTTAGTGTTCCATTTCCCTGAGCACTCATTTCTCGCTCATACGAAACTTAAGAATTCAGTCCGTACCGCAAAGAAAACACCATTACAACGGTAAACTGCTTAACAATGTTTAAGGATATAATCACTGTTTACCGTGACAATCATACGGAGACCACAAACACAAAATTAAGTGTTATAATGATTGCTGAAGCACGCGGTAAATGTAATTACCACTGGGCTCTAAAAGGTTAAGAATTACTGCTCTGGATTTCCTGTTAAATCGTATTTTAATCGGATTCAGTCTCTGACTACAAACATGTCTTTAATAGCCGCTTCATGAAACAATTCAGTGAACCCATACGTACGCTATATAAAAGCCGGGCATACTGTTGTATGCTCTGGAATACTTCCACGATCCGTCCATGCGGAATATCAATCTCTACTGATATATTCGTTCAAACCAAGCGCTGAAATGCGGTCATGAAACGGCCAGACCCCTCAGGAAACAGACACAAGAGAATTTCGGTTACATGCAATTGATTTCTGTTCATTGCATAATCCTCGGCTACACGTTCGTGGTCACTTGCGCTGAACAATACCCAGACGATAAATCCCTCAGGGCCAATAACACATCACCCATCGTCGTTAAGTGGTTAGCACTCCAAGATTGAGGTACTTGATTCGGGGAACGACAATCTTAGGTTCAGACGGGGGAGTAGAGTCAACTCCCGAAACGTCTTGTATATCAACTGCACCTCGGACAATGGACATCACGGTGCTATAACTTTAAAATAATCCACGACCAATTTATTCTAATCACCCTCCCTTTTGAAACAATTTAATTTATTTATAATTTATGAAACGACGCCCTTTCAGTGAGACGAATTAATCTCTGAACCTAGCACTACCCTCAAGGATAGTTACGTGATTTGAAAACAGTTTTAAGAATTAACGACACGCGGTGAAACTGGCACTAAAAACAAAAGCGACACGTCTGTCACACAAGACGGTACAAGTATTTATTACCCTCTTCTGCTCCGGGAAATACAAACGAGACCTCAGAGCCGATCACACATTTGTTTCAAGAGCAACGTGATAAGAATTACATATAATCTCCCACACCACGACTGAGCGTATAAACACTGTTACAAATGTATTTCTCAGCGAAACATTGACATTCTCGATAAACATACTCACCAGGGTTGTCCAAATCACACTGATCAACTCAAGAAACACGAAATGGGAGGGGAAAATAAGAAGTGTGTACAAAATTTTCATTGGAAATACTGAAAGAAAGAGACGAAACGAAAGACACAAGAGGTTACCAAATGGATCTTAAGAGGGATGAAAGGTAACCGAATATGTTTCAATATGCCATGAAAGACGATGCTATATCAATGTTCGCATGCACCTCGATTCAATGGAAAGTACAGACAATATATATATGCTTTCTACTAAGTAACTAGCTGAGTGACCGGAGGAGGGTGATGTCTGTAGCAGCAAACTAACGAGACAGTTCCAGAAGGGTTACCTGTGGTCATGCAATCCTTATCATTATACCCATGGATAAGATAAGAGCCCTCAAGATGGAAAGTACATTACCCAAACTCAATCGTAGACAAACCCTCAATCCTTACTACGTCATGGTGGAGTGAATTTAAATTATGGTCTTCTGGGTTTATGAACCGTACCGCAAAGAAAACACAACATTTAACCATTATAAAAGTCATCTGGTTCATGCTATTTATACTGAGAATCATAAGAAATATAAACAATGGACACTTTTAAGTTTGCCTGTGTAATTATTCAGCGCAATTTCAATTATATTATTTAGTAAATAAGGAATAAAGTGGCAAATGAATACAACTCTTCATTTTCCAATATAATTTGAAGTTCTTAGGTCGAGCATGGGCAAAAATGTCATCGTACTCAGCACTTCAACATCACGCAGTTTCAACACATTTCTATGTTGTATCTGTTTCTTAAACGCAACAATATTTCTGGAAGGACTATCAATCTAATCTTGATTAACTTCTAAAGAAATATTATCAGACACTTCCATTTATATTCTTAATCTGTTTTATTGGAAGAAACTTTAGGTGTTTTAGCTGAAAGTATGTCAACAGCGGCACTGAAACTTTCTTGGCTAGGAAGACGTAAGGTTAATGAATGGCAACCTGGAGTTTCACTGCCGCGTTAACAAAAGCCCACCATTTGTACGTATCCTCAGGTTTTTAATGAATTCGTTCATAATTCTAAAGATGCCACATTTTCGAAAACTCTGTTAGTTAAACAAACAAATTAACTTTCTGCATGGAGCACAGACATTCTTGAGAAGCAAACAGAACGCTTGGTTAGTTAAGAAATCCTCGTCTTTTACGGAACACCTAATTTGCCCAACAGAATTCACTTGTTAGTGTGACTTTCTGCGCAAAATTTATAGCCAAAATCATGTAAGTAAAAAGGCATATAAATGACATGTATGAGTTCATTAAATGTAAACTTCATTACAGCGAGATAAAAGAACGCATAAGAGTTGGCATTATTTTTCAAACTCCAATTAAAATACATTTACGTATTTCTGAATTTTAGGGCTTATAATTATGTATCGTTAATTTATTTCCATTACAAAAGTTCACGCATTCATCCGCTTTAATTCATTCAGCAGAATGCTGAGTACAATGAAACAGCAATCATGCAACTTCCTAGCTTCTGACTACAAAACAGCTGGCAGTGTTAATGTACTCGTTCAATCTTTTATAAATATACATCCAAGGCTTGCTATGTATGTTAAGGTTACATTATTACTAAACATAACGTTACCTGTTGAGTAACACGTGTAGACGAAATACCGTATTTCTCCCTCTGTATATAACAGCTCACGATCGTATTTTGTCTCACTCTTGCCCCAGTTTCTTGCATTGAGCCCCATTACTACGTTATTATGAAATAATTCGTGATTGTACATCCATGCAAAGGCACTCTTAAATTTCAGTGAGAATCTAAAAGTTAATTCTGATGGGATTGTGAGGTTATCGAGCCTATGGACGCTCGTGTGGGAAGTCACGTTTCTAAGGCGTCGGTAAGGCGTCGATACGCTGTTGCCTCCACACATAACTGTCCGCAGACGCCACTAATATCCCGTCTCACACGTCTTATTACTGTACTAGCTCTCAGCCTTAGATATTAAATAACAGACTTGAACATTTAACGAGTCGGGTAAGAATATCTGTTATGAAAACGTAAACACGATTAGAACTTCATATAGAAAATGTGCTTATGTGATAAGCAAATCAGTTTTTCAGGAGGTGTTTGGAGTGGGAAATTGTGCGTCGTTTTCTGACAGATAAGTTACCCTATTGGCATGATGAAAGGATTCGTAATGTTATATAACCTTCAAGTCCAATTCATCCTAAGGAAATATGTAGTGAAGATGTAGCTATGGTAACGCTGCCTGAGGCCAGTGGTCACTGGCTGGGTTTGGTGGTTAAAAGTGTTAAAACGCGGGAGAAACCATTAGTTTGCCCTCGATCATCTTGATCCTTAATCCATACTCGTTCAGTCACATTCCGTAATTTCTAAGTCCTGCGACTACGTTCCGGTTGTCTTACGCACGTGACAAAAACGCCTGTGCTGAAAGTGCACACAGAAATTTTACATATTATTAGCACTGGAAGTCACGTGGAACAGAACTTGGGCCAGCTGGAGCAGTGCCACTGCACTTTTCCTCTTGTGGTACTTAAATTTGGACTAGACAGGGCAGACTTCTCTTTTCTAAGCATAAGCTACATTTCATATGTACTTTGCGTTGTAAAGTGCGTAGTTTGCACAACTACTGTCACAGCGAGTTCTTCTACATATTTTCAATGGTCGATTCGAGACGACCTATCGAACTTTATCAAAATGCCCATAGAAATAAATTCCGTAATGGGATCTTTGTTCGTGAGTTATTGTTCCTCCCTAATGAAGTATAAACGCAGCAGAAGGAAAGATTGTTTTCCGGGTCAATTTATTTTGTGTCTGCACTATACAGCAGTAATTTTGTCTCGGTTCGTAGCGGCTTGGTTTATGCAACGGGACGGCAAGGTAAGTACTCACTGCGGTGTTCACTCCATTGTTACACTGGCACGTTTCTCATACTGTGCGTACAGCTGAGAAATGTTATTTTGTACGGTAGTACTGAGCAGAGCATGCGCAGAGCCTCTAGTAATTACGTTCCTCCCTCCCGAGCCCCCACACCCCTCTCGGCATAGTTGCTGTGTAATTTTCACATCCTCATGTTAGTTACAAATATTATCGTCATCTCTGCGTCCCCAAATACCTCGATCTCTGTCCTCTGAGGGTAAGAGATAACTTTCATTGGGGCTAATTCTATAATATCTTTGGGAAATCTGAAATAATTTCAAGAAATACCCTTGCACCACGGAGTTACTTAGCTGAACACTTTCTTCAAGTGTGCTATCTGAGAATGCAGTATTACCAACCCTACAGTGTCTAAAATCCCTACTACTTTTCAACACGCTACTGCACAAAGGCGAAGACAAGAGTTAGAGTTACAGCGTAAGTTTACACTACAGAGTTGGACACCCCTGTTTGGGTTGAAGCACGGTAGTGGAGCGGTATCTACTGCACAGCATCCATTCTCTGCGTGTCCTGCCTGACCTTAATTCAGAAGAGGCGGCATGCCTACCTTCATGCACGTCTTGGTGTTCCGTTCAGAAGTTTCTACCCTACCGCCAGCTGACAGGCACGAAGGCTCACGGCATTATCGCAGCAATGAAATTAGTAACATTTGAGTTAACAGCTTACAGGACGGCAGGTCGGCAGAATATTAAGTAGTATTCAATCAAAGATAAACACACAGAATCATAAGCGAATATCACTTAATTTAATAGCTTCAAAACCACTAATTCCTATTATCTAAATTATGTAACATAATTTTTAAGCTTTCAGCTCGTCAGTCCTATAAGGCCAGAGCACTAATTTACATTTAATTTAACAGCTTCCAGCACGCCAAATCTACTGGCACTTCATTAACATATAAGATGTTGTTATTCGCCTGGGATCTGGAGCCATGTAAACTTGTAGGTGGATGCTAACGTTTCGGAGGAATATACTATCTCCATATTCAGGGATGAAATGTCCTGAGAATGGAGACAGTGTATTTTTCCGAAACGCTGACATCTACCTACGAGTCAACACGGCGACAAACCACAGAAGAACAAC
Source organism: Zootermopsis nevadensis (assembly GCF_000696155.1). The sequence goes on along the minus strand of NW_019060160.1, from coordinate 465,521 downwards.
ATTATCGTCCTCACCGCCTCCAAAACCTCAAATATCGTAAGTAATGTTTAATCTCTTGCTTTCAGCACGCTAATTTAAAACGTAAACATTCTGTAAAATGAATTACTTTCTGCAACCGAAGTCAACAGAGTCGATATTAAGCAATCATAATGAGTCCTAAATATCTGAAGTTTCGTTTATCGTTTAAGATCAAAAGTGTGAAAAATATTGCATTTCAGCCAGAGAACTCAAGTATCAAGTATCAAGTAACCGGAAAAGTTAAGAAATGCCTTATCTTCATAGAAAGCAATTATTAGAGTTAAAAACAAATCAAGAATATATGAACCGTGTAGCTGCTACAGAAAATAAATTTTCTTTCCCAGATTAGTCTAGTAGCGTTATAAAGTAAGTGAACAGGGAAAGGGGTACAAAGGAGAGAGAGAAAATATGAAAAATGGACGAAAGAAAGAATGAAATAAACAAAGCGAAGAATATTAATAAAGTATAATACTCTGTTCTTCTGGGTTTTAGCACCATTTAGACAGGTCAGTAGAAGTTAAATTTTCGGAGGAATACATGTCTCTATCTTTAGCCCTGAAGATAAACATAGTACGTTTCTCCGAAACGTGACCATTCTACACAACATCATAACTGCAGTGAACACGTAAATTCTCATGTTATCTGGCGATATTAAGAAACGAATTGGGACCCTAACTTTTTCCCAGAACACAAGAAGGCATTTACTAACGGTGGATTCTGGGGCAGTTTATACCTCAAAACTTTTATCTTCGTCCTTCGGTTGTTCCGAATTCCTTCTGCCTCTCACCATTATCTCAAGACTGACAGCACAACACAACCATTTCTTACGACTGAAATAAATACGTTTTCTTCAAACTTGCCCACGTTCTTACTAGGAAAAACGCGAAGAGAACTGGTGTTAATAGCTGTTTGCTTAGGGATTTGACGAAACCATAGCCACGTGTTAATTCACACAAAGACCAGAGCAGTAAGCAGAGTCGCTACTGAAAGGTGACTTACTGACTGTCTCTGCGTTGCCCTAATTAACTTCCCGGTACTCAGTCCTATGACGTACTAATAGAGTGCCACTAGACACTGGGGCAGAGAATGTCTCCGTTGGAATGAACTTTGCTTCTGTCCTCATGCATTTACATCTGTTTCAAGATGGTGTCCGTCTTCAAGAAGACAGACGATATAGGAACTTCTAGGAAGAACTTCAGGCACACACTTTCCTTCAAATTCTTTAACACTCTGAAACCGAAGATTTTCTAAATACCATTTAAAAATCAAGTTCCTATCCCAAAGAAAATAACGCGCTTTCTAGAACTGACACTAGAATGTGCTATAGTTCAGGATGTAGCCGGTAGCCCAGGTTCTCGCCCAGGTCAGTCCACGTGTGGGATTGTGTTGGCACCAGGACAGGTTTCTCTTCAAGTCCTTCGGTTTTCCCACAACAGAATCATTCCACAGCTGCTCCATATTCACTCACATGTCATCTGGCGCACGGACAATGAATGGGCCAGTTCGCAGCCTCCGTAGTTGTACAGAGAGACAATTTCACACCATCGTAACAACAACAAAAAGACCACTGTGGTCTACTTTCGCTAGTGTGCACATACGCGCAAACACACACGAGGAAGCGGATACGATATTAAAATAAACTGATAAATGTTTGTATGGATACACAGCAATTATTACTTTAATCAAATTCCACTGATCCACAATATAGTAGAATTTAAGTTTTCGTGGCGGTGAGTCTGAAGATGGCTGTCTTCTGGGATGTTGCGCCATGTAGTCTGGTAGATCTTTACCAACGTTTGAGAGATCCTTGCTGCCTCCATCATCAGGGCGATGATGTGAGCCCTGATGATGGAGGCAGAAAGAATCTCTTAAACGTCGGCGAACTTCTACCAGACTACACGGCGCAACATCCCAGAAGACAACCATCTTCTATCAAAAATATAGTTATTAAATATAATCAGCGCTTAAGCGCAATGTGATAGTAATAAATGTATCAGAATTTTAAAACCTCTCGATGAAAGAAGGCGAATGCATTGATCTCCTGCTCATCTTTGCATGATAACTAAGTGTTATGGTGTAAAGAAGTCAGAATTTATAGATTCCTCTTCCGTGGTTAAATTGAAATCAATACGGAGTGCAATAACATGGACGAACCAGCTGGCCGTGCGGTTAAAGAGGGCCCTGGTAACGATAATCTGTGTCAGTCTGCGTGAACAAACACACCAGAGTTTCGTCGTTAATAGAGCAAACGGTAGCATGTCAATCAGCGGGGTTACATTGCCAGGAACTGGACATATACTCAATAACAACTTTAAAATATAGACGCAGAAAGGTAATCTTCAGTTGGAAAAGTTTTAAGGGAAGAAAACGAGGGCTTGAGATAACTGGGCTAAACAGAACAACAACAGAATTTATCTTGCCGTCCCAGAAGACAGCCATCTTCACAATCGTTGCCGTGAGAACCTAAAATCTCGCAAATTACAAAATGACTGTAAACGCTATTTTGGTAATGGTAGTACTTGTGAAGATCCAATAGAAACAGTTTATTGATGGCGGTAAGGAAAAGTAAATGAATTAACAACAGTCTGTTTTCCTGCAGGGATTCAAACCAGAGACTTTCCGAATTATAAAAATGCTAAGAATTACAATTTGACGTTATTTTCTTCATCTTTGTCTTCCTTAGAAGATTTCTTATTGCAATGGAGGTCAAGAAACATTTGAATTAAAATAGCTTGGCTGCAGATGACAAAACAACAAATCGCTTCAGACATTATAAGATCAAAGACTTCATGCATTTTGTCTTAATATTGCAAGACTGAGAAATAAGGTTACGGCTTCCACACACTGGAAACTGTATCGCAAAAGTATTTTGTGTCATGCAAGTTCTTGGGTCTTTCCACACCAGTAAGACATACCTTCTACAGAAAAAATAAATTGTCTTGAAGATATCTATTGTGGAAGTCATCAAAACGCCAGTCTACACTACACGGGTTTCCTTCAGAATTCTCTTGAAACTTTGCCCCAAACTTCACATTAAAAGTAGTTCAGTACCACAGAACTCTATACTTTTCATCCTAAAGCGATCACTTATTTTGCCACACGAGATGCTCGTGCAAACTTCGGTCTAAATATGTCAAAGATGAGAGGTAGAGAGAGAGAGAGCGCGCTTCAAGATGTTCTGGACCAGAAAATGTACAACAGCAAAAGACTACAGAACACATCGCAGCAGTCAAGAGTGAAAGATACAACGTTAGTACTATTATTAACAAATAATTCAGTTCTTTATTATTTATTTGTGTACTGCATCAACAACCTGAAAGCCATTTACAGGTATAGCACAAAAGAATAATAACAATAATAATAATAATAACTTCAGAAAGCTACCATTTTAGGATCTTCAGAAATCATTCGAAAGACGCTGTCGTAAAATATATAGTCATCCCTCACAATAAAACTATATAATACACGTAACACATATTAAAAACAAAATGTATTTTGGGAAAGCGTTAAAGGTTGAAAAAGACTTTTGAGCTCTAATCCCAGTAAGGACAGGGAAGGAAACCAAAACTGCCTGTTTCTGCGAACAGATTACAGTCAAACAGGCTGCAACCCCGAAAAGTGTCCTGGGTTCTAGCCTCGGTAAAGGTACAGGTGGCGCAAAAGAACTGGACATCCCTTGAAGCTGGACACTTAGAATACTTGAAGATGTGCCTGTGAAGATAATTACAACACTAGATATGAAAAATAAACCGATCGCATAAATGGTCGTAGGAAGAAACAGATTCATATGCGTTTTCATTTGTAGCGTGTCCTTATATTTGCTCCCTTCTGTATAAATATCCTAGAGTCAATGGATAAAAGCATAAGATATAAAATAAATATGCCGAGTTATGAGTTCGAGTGTGACTGTTCCTTCACAGTGGACAAATGCAGTCAGAAGACATGAGTAACGGACAATACAAGCTTCAACAGTCAAGCTGGATTTACATTAATTTGTACAGTTCCCAGGGAAAAAAAAACAGAACGAAAACTCGAATTAATATAGGCTAAACCTGCCTTTATGAGATAAGGATCTTATAATAATGATATCATGGCCACCACACATTCCTGTAGACCTTTTGCATGGCCAACCTTGCTGCAAGGAAATCTACTAGCAGAAATATAAGAGTCTCTGTTACATAACGTATTTCGATATGTTACGTGCTGAGAGGATACCAAATAATATCGAAATAAAATAATCGCAATTAAGTAGACATGAAAGTAAAAAATAAATGGTATAAACCACTTTCTAAATACCACGTATAAGACGAGACGCAGCTGAGATTTCATCAACATCTTTTACACAATCTCTATTTATCAGTGTGACTGAAGTGGACAGAAAATGCAAGCCTGTGATTCATATTACGACGGTAGAATTGTTATGGGAAGGAATTATTTTATCGGGTAAGTCACAAACACAAAACTGGGCTATTAGAAGCATTCGCGACAAAGTTGCATAAACGCGCGTGTATGAGCTACACAAACGCTAAAATAAATTTAATGAATTTTAATATTAGTCAGTTTTACTAAAGTTATCAACATGTTCCATCTTAGGTTAAAACCTGACAAAATAATGGCAGATACAAGGTGTGTACCTCCGAATGATTTCAATGATATGTGAAAATGTATCGCAAAATACAAATCAAGTATGAGGTACTTAACTCTCCAACCATAACGAAGGACCAAGCAGAATATCCTTGCTCTCAACTGAACGGGATATGAACGCTGACCCAAAAAGCAAGGCTGACGAAATCGTCATTCTTTAACGAGGTCGATTTCAATATGATTCTAACTTTATTGTATGGTCTTGAACTCCGTATTTTAATGCATCGCTATATAAGGTGAATCATCAAATGTAATAATGTTTATTATCTGCTTCGAGCGTTGGTACAGGCGTGAGGAATAAAGCCACTTTACTCAAAGGTGACAAGGAAAAGTAATTCCTCTATCACACCACTGTTATCAACGAATGCAAAATAAAGTCTTTCAGGCAATATTCTCGGTTCCATATTCAGCTACTTTCATTTTAACCTATATTCTGCATTACGTCAAAAAAAATGTCAGATAACCCGTTTTTGATCCCGAACGAACAAATGAAGATTATGCGGTAATAAATTATACGGATAAGATGAATATGATAAAGGAGAAGGATAGAAGAAATAGGAGAACAGAAGACAGAGTTTGTAAACAGGAGGACAGAGAATGGCACACAGGACGAGCTAAAGGAGCAGAAGAAAATTTAATAATTTTTGTTGTCTTGTAAATTGAAAGGAGCGTTTTGTTCAGGAAACCAACACTCCGAAAAAACAATCATGATCAAGATGACTTAGTTTCATTATCCCATGAAAAGTTGTTCTTTTGGACTTTGTACGTCTAAATTACAGGCTAGATGAACTAGAGGGCCAAACAGACAAGCTTTCGAAACGATGCGATTTTGTAATTTTATAATCTAGACGATGATCAAAGTCCAAGAGATCAGAAGGAAGATTGCCGTCTTCGTGTACTCTGATAGAAGTTTACCAACGATCGCCCTGATGATGGAGGCTGCAAGGACCTCTGAAACGTCGATAGACTTCTACCAGAATACACGCCGCAACGACCCAGAAGACAGCCATCTTTGGATTCACCGGCGTGAAAATCTCAAATCATCCAAAATAATAATTTTTCATATTATAACGCACCATCGTCAGAAACCTGCAAAAATCGATTATTTTTAATGTCCGAAAGACTCTGCAACTGGACTCCATCATGAGCCAGAAAATTTTAGTCCATACCGTCCGTCCCACCTGCACCCAGGTCTACTTACCTTCAGATTTCCCGACTAAAATGTTGTCGAAGTAACACTCTAGATTTGGATAAAACAAGTATCAGTTTCAAACGCTGGCTATCCTGAGATTCTTGTGGATTTTCTCATGCCCTCGCAGATAAAGTGGAAACAGTGCTCTTTATATAACTCACAACCTATCCTTCCAAATCCTAATTTGTTAACTGATCACGACCTAATTATTGTCTCATTTAACACAGTACATTAGCAAGTAATAATAAAATAAGAATTCGTCATATGACGAAGCGACCCCTGCCACAAGGTCAAATGAAAATTTCGCCCTCAACTGTACGTTCAGTTGGATGCATGCTGAAAGCTGATTACACGTCTGAGCAAACAATTATATCTTGGCTGAGACTACAGTTGTTAGCTCCATCTGGCGGAAATTAGGACCCAGAAGTTTACCTCAGGGAAGTAATACTGTTTCGGAAGTACGTGGAGGAAATCACCATCCCCACGACTGAAACCTTCGAAATATCTGTGGAAAAATGTTTCCATCAAGAATGTCAGACTCTTTTCAAAAGAATCGATGAGTCTATTTACCCACTCATCCACCCACCCAGTTCACATAAGGCTTAATGTAATGTCAAACTGATATGAGTATTGTCACTGAGATTCCCGCAGATCGGCAGAAATATGCGTTTTAAAGAATGACCTTCGAATGACCTTGAGAAATTTAAAGGTCTCTATTCGGAAAACCCATGGACTGATATTGTCGTGACTATGACAAAGCTGTGGCCTGTGCGTGACCTCAAACTTACAAGAGCATTGACACATCCCTACAGATCATAATAGTAAGATTTCTAGTTCTCGGGGCGATACCCGAAGTTGGAAACAGTGATCACCTGTAAAACTTCAGTCAGTCTATAAGCTGCTACACGTCGCAAAATTCCAGAAGAATTTCTTAATTCTTCTTTATCAAATATTATTAGGGTAATCAAATCAAGGAAGAAGATAAGAGCGAGACACGTAGCACGCACGGGAGATGATGAGATGTGAATGAAAAATTTTAGTCAGAAAATCTGAGGTAAGAAGCTACTTTGGATAAAATGTCGTGGATGTGAAGATCTTTAACGGGGTATTATGTTGAGGATGTTGAAGTGGACTCAACTGGCACAGGGTAGGGTCCAGTGGTGGTATCTTGCAAATACTACTACTACTACTACTACTACTACTACTACTATGGCGTAACAGCCCAAAATCGAGCCCTAGCCTCCTCAGGGTATCTTGCAAATACGGATACGAAACTTTCGGGAACGTTTTCATCAGCTGGGCGACTATCGACTTCTCAAGGTCTCTGCCGTCATGCATGACTTAGTCAGTGAGGCAAATAGATAAACAGTCAAATATCGTATGTAAACAGATAAACAATACTACTACATTAAGTAGGTTTGAAAAGGTCGTTTCCAACTTAAAACTTTATAAAATTACCGATTTACAGACGCAGAAGACATCCTTAGTGAACCTCAATGTATTAACAGCTATGCTGTACTCGAATGAAAACAGAACGCGTTCACTGTTCACTGCACATTAAATATTTACACCAGGTCTGGCTTCCACTGTTCAATGCTACAGTCTATTTTCAGGCGAATAAAATCTCTTGACTCCATGGTCCAGCGACGAAGCCAAATTGAATCGATTAAACCAGGGTGGCCCAACTCTTTCTTCCTTCGGACCAAGAATAGTTTCCCCGTTGGACCCAAGAGTCAAGAAAATGCCTCCCGGCACTTCTTCTTAAAGCTGTTAGCTAATTTTCAACAATTTTTAACAATACTTATTCAAAAATGGCAATATATCACAAATATAAGTTTACTGAAATGTACAAATATTACTACAGGGTCGCATACTATTTTAAAATTGTTCCTGCTGCAACAGCTTGTATCTGACACAGTATTTACCCGAAAAACTTACAGCCAAATGTGGCCCGTGGGCTGCCAATTTTTCTCACGATGAAACAAATGTCAAATGGTAAACAAATTCTGAAGACGGACAAAATACCAGGTGATATTCATGTCCGTCACTGTAAATCATGGGTACCAACAGAATCAATAAATGTCAATGACAATTTCAATGTCAAACAGATAATTTTCTTCCAGCACTACGGGAAAAAAATTTGAAGTTTAACAAAAATGTAATGACTTTCTAATGAGATGCAAAAATATAAATCATATAAACATAATTAAAAAAAATACCTGACTCTAAATTGCGTCTCAGTTTTAAATGTCACACTTAAAATACAAAATTTTATTAATAGTTCGCATTATAAATGGATTTAGAACACGGATTAGTTCGGCATATACATCAATCATGATCGGATGAATGTGACTGACAGGCCGGTTTACCAGCAGGTTAATTAACGTAGTTCTTCTTGACAAGCTGAAAGGAGCTCAGGTTGCCAATGAATTCCCTGTCTTCTATGAAACCCTCATGCCTGATACCGAGATCACAGCACCCTGTCCTAGAGTCATGTGAATCTAGCCCACGCCAACATTATATTTCCCTATGGCCAGTTTAATATTATCCTCCCATCTACGCCTACGTCCTCCAGTTAGTCTCTTCCCACCACGGTTTATTTGCATTCTAAATGCGAACAATCTCAACAGAACTCAGATCTTTTACAAAAGTATTTTTCAGCATCTAATTTCGGGACTCCACACTGATGTGGCTCCCAGCACGCAAGTCAGCAATTCCACCATGTTAATAGTATTCATGGTAGAAAATTAAAAACTACAAAGAGTAAATTGCCTCCAGTGTTATAATGTTCGTACCGAATTTCATTAAAATCCACCAACTGACATAAAAACTGTTTGGAAAAAAAGACACACACACACACAACTGTCGACTTGAATACGAAATTTTGCCCACATCGATCAACTGGTTTATCCCTCACGCTTAACCAGACTGGAGAATCGTGAAAGGTTGGAGGTTCAAGGTATCTGAACAAGGTCATATTTCAATATTACGAGAGTTTAACATCGGGGCATACGATGATGTCACTGTGAAGGTAGAGCAACGTAGCAAGAATTTTAAACTTTAAATTAACCACAGTGAGACGCCGTGAAAGCGTTCCAATCTTATTGCAAGTTGTAATGAATGAGGTCTCTCTGCTAGGCAATTAATTTGTCTATGATGTTGCAATTCCAGTCCGGTAAAGGAATTTATGTTTCATGCTAACCTGTTCTGCATTCTCAACGTTATGATCAAGTATTTGTAATGCTCGCAGTTGGTACCTAACAAGAGCATCAGTTTCTATAGCAACTACTCTTGTAGGAAGAAATATAGCAATTTTCGTCAAGCTAAAACTACCTTTGCTCCGATCCCCTGCCGAGACGGTGTGTGTGCGGGGGGGGGGGGGGGGGGTTCCAGGTCCAATACGTATTCTCTTCAAACGTATCATAGCACACTGAGGTTCGCGAACACAGGTCTGCTCTCAGAAACCTGAATTATTTGAAATTCAGTTCACATCCTCACATCCTACTTCTTTAAGATCATCTGTAATATCATTCTGTCCTCCAAGTCCACAGCCTCTCACAAAGTCTTTTTCATTTCAGGTTTGCGTACGTTTCTCATGTCTCAGATGCGATTTACAAACTCAGTCCATCTCAAGTCTCTGGACTACCCTCATAATTTCAGATGGCACTACAAATTATGAAGCTCCTCATTATGTAATTATTTCAATGTTACAGTTTCTAGTTATGTGTGGTGTAATAACGACGCGCCATACACATACATACTCAAACTACAAGATTAATGAAAAATAAATTCGACAGGTAACGGAAGGAAGCGGGCGTGAATAATATGAAGAAATGTCCTACCCATCTGTCTGGCTGGACTAAGAAAGACCATTAAAAAAACCTCATTCGTCGGGCCGAGATTTTAACCCAGGACGTCCAGATTACGAGACACAAGTCACACCCGCTCGACCAAGATATTCGGTCATCCTCTTGTTACTTCCATTTTAGTCGTCGACATTTCCTAATCAACAATCTGTATTATTGTTTCACAGAATTTTTTTTTAATGTTGGATTTTGAGCTGGAAATGGGAAAGGTTGGACATCCTTGCAATTCAGAGAATTTGGGAACTAAACGCAGTTAAGTGCGGTGTCAGTTTCATCTCGGATTTGGTTCAGTTAATTCTTATTTAGAGTGTAACAACTAAATGAAACAAAAGCAAACAGCAATCAATCACTGACAGGGCAACGCATTTCGACAAGCAAAACTCAATTAGTGACTATGAATTTACGACTGGCGATCTGCTTTCCAATCCGATATGATGACGTGATTTTTAAGTTATATTTTATCAAGAATTTAACACACATTTAATTAAGTAGGCTTCATATCCCGCAGAAAATTTATATTTATCCGTTCAAAAAAATCGGCATTTCATTTGCGTCACGACGTCCTGAATTGATTCAATAAATATTTATTATTATTAGTGTTCTGTCTGACGACAGGTCCATATGAACAGGATCCTTCCATCCTTTTCTCGGACTGGGACCTGTTCATATACGTTCTTGGCAGATGATCCAGAAGTGGTTTGCCATTGCCTTCTTCTGTGTGTGAATGGAGTAATTGTTGGGATGCCACAGAGGAAAACTCCGTGTTGCCTAGACCACGGCCTTGCCCAACACAAGTTATAAATTCGGGTACCACCGGGAATCGAGTCACAGTATATTATCGAATGATATTTTTTGCCTAGGTTACCAGCACGTATTTGTGACAGATGGAGAAGTGCTTACAAGTTGGAGGACAGCATTTCCAGTGCCTTTTGCAAACAAATGTAAATAAGTATTTGGTTTTTTACAGCACAGAAACGTTGTGAGCGTTCTGTACACAGCGCTCGTAAGAAAGGTGACAAAACGTTGTCTGAAAACCACATATCAATATTATTTATTTATTTATAGTTTATTTAAAGACGCTTTTTCAGTAGCTCAGACTATACAGCGTCGAATGAGAGAATGATAGAAAATAATGAATCGGAAAGAATGTTGATGGAAGCGGTCGTGGCCTAACTTAAGCTATTATCTCGGAATTTGCCTGGAGGGACAGATGAAAACCACAACAACCAGCCAGGATAGTCGGTCTCCGGGCGGAGGTTTGAACCAGGGACCTCCCGAATAGAGATGATGTTATTAAAATAGATGTTAGAGAAAAAGTTTGGAATAAATTCCACTATCTGAAGGTAAGAATTGAAAGGCGAGATGTTTCGAAAGCGATAACGAATATTCGGGATTCCATACAAAGAAGTAAGATCATTGACGAGCTATGAAATTGTCACCTTTATCACTAGTAACCTGCACCACGACGTTTTGAGTTTCATTCTTCGCTGAACTTTTGTTAACTCAGTAACCTGAGATCAGGAATAAATTACGCACTGTGCGATGAAATGTGTTGACGAAATATCAGCACATACCTGTTGATTTTGTGGTGGAGATACCAAAAGAAGAAGTTGCTGCATCGACCAATGGCTATCCAGGGAAGAACAGAATCCACCTGCAAATAAAACAACGTATATACAACAATTAATACAGCAGGGGATCTCGTACAAGGATTTCTATGTTGAAACACCAGACTCGGCTCTTCCAAGTAGCATCTGACCTGAAACGAGTCCTTTATTCAATGCCTTCAGGCTACTTTTCCTTCCACTCTGCTGAAAAATAAAATGGATAGGCGTACACATGCACATCACATATGTTGTAAATATACTCTCTCCTTACGCTGACACAGGGGCAGAAAAGTTTATCATCAAATAGGTCAGATATGTACCACCACGGTGGTCTAGCGGTCAGAACACTAGCCTTGTAATACTGGGGGTCCCGGGTTCAATTCCCGGTGGTGCTCA
>NW_019060160.1:407481-425604 GCF_000696155.1 Zootermopsis nevadensis | reverse complement strand
ACAACCCAGAAGACAGAAATCTTCATACTCAATCTGTGTTATTCCTTCAGAATGTACAATGTTACAAACATTTCTTACCATTCTTAAAAGTTAAACATAAATTTCAGAGTTGTTCAGAAACTTTCTCTGTCCATTTAACAAAGTTTTAGGAAAATATATACATGCAGAATTTATTTAAACGACGGCACTTAGCTGGAAAACATGTAAAATGGCCTGAGCAAGTTTTACAGCCTGTCTCATCAATGATATCTAAACTCTACAATATTAAACGTTATTCACATCTTTAGTTATTTAATCAACAGGGTTTTTGTACTCATTATTAATCTAAAAATACTGCTAATCAGTTGAATTCACCATATATCCTTGAAAGTAATACTCTAAATTACAACTAAGGCATATAATTAATGCACAACTACTAACTGACTCATAATTTTGGCATACTTATGTATCCTCATTCCTTCATTTAAATGAACCAGTAACAGTAAGTGGTACATACTAGATATTTTTCCGAACTGTAATCTTTCATGTCTCTTGTAATCCTTTGCCTTCATTCTTTCCCAAAACCTGACATAACAGCCAGGGTCGCTGAATTCCCCTTGGTGATGTGTCGCCTGTGTAGGAAAGTGAAAACGAGCAAGAACAGACTTGCGACACTCAATGTACTGTACCCATTCTTCCCACACAAATAACCTTGTCATTGCTGCAGATTTTCCAGACAACCTATGACAAAACACCAATAACAGAAAAGCACAACAAATAAATTATGTTTTGTACCATACCATTAAAGTTACCTGATTAAACCTTATGCATGCATGAAAGTGCCAGAAAAATGGATTTCCTTTGCTTTAGGTAAAAGTAGCTGACAGACATGAGAGCTTTCCTTCATAGCAATGAGAGACTATCTGTCTTTGAAGTAAGAGAGAATGCTGAACTTTTCTGAAGAGTCATGTAAACAAATTCATATTTGGGATACTGGATACTGGGAACGACACTTTCTTCAAGTGCATGAGCACTGCAGGTCCCAACTTTTTGCGTTGGCTCGATCTATAGACATTCGGTAGGACTCCTTGGACAAGGGATCGGTCCGTCGTGAGGCGTCTACCTGTACACAGGACAGCACGACACAGAAAAACGCGGACAAACATCCGTGGCTTGAGTGAGATTCGAACCCACGGTCCCAGCGACCAAGCGGCACAAAGCCCACGCCTCAGACCGCGCGGCCACTGCGGACCCCATTTGGGATACTAATGAAATAAAATTACAAATCAGCTAAATTCTTTGAAGTCAATTAGTCCAACTGGTTAGTATCAATATTGAAATTATCAGAGACAATTCCAGTAAATTATACAGTAAATTTAAGTGTGACAGATTTTACATTTCACAGTAAAATTAAGAGTAATACAGTTGGCATTTCTTAATTAAAATAAGCAATAAAATTTATGTACTATTAACAGTTATATGCAAGTATAAATTCCAATTACACAAGTGTACTGACAAAAAGTTTAAACAAAAACTGCCAAAATTGTCACATGTTTAAATGTTTCTGAAGAGGAAAAAGTTATAATGCATCTACTGGCATGCCTACTACTTCTTTGCAAAACACTGCAATAGCCCTACATTATCTGTAATCACGTACTGCCCCATAGATATGACTGTCCCAACCCTGAGAACTTTCTAAACATGAGACTTTCATCCAATCTGTGCCTTCTGGTTATTTGATAAAATAAGATGCCAGTCGTCATGGACAATAGCAAAAGGTAGCAGATATCATGATACATTTTTAATGAATGGTGTAAATAACTCCTGTATCATAAGTATTTTCTAATCAATCAACTTACTCATTAAGTTTCCTGGTGACTTTTGATATCTCATATTCAGTCTTTCCATCAAGTCCAAGTAGAAGTTTAAGGATAAATATTATGAATGCCATTGCACGACCCTCATAGTTGGGAAAATGTTTGAGAGGCCTGTTGAATTCCAATGGTGGAGGTAAAATTCCCATTATGCACTCCACATATTTCCCAATTTCAGCTACAATACATTCAAACAAATCCATTAATTATAACATGTAAAGCACTGAACATGAAAGCTGGATACAATACTAATGTATGAGATTTAACCTCTAAACAACATGAATGGCAATTTCAGTGTTTTATGTGCACATAAATGTGGGTTAAACATACCTGAAAGTATTCATATAGTGCAAAAATGAATACACACACAGAAACATCTGTGATTGATAATATTTTACTTGTTTTAATGTGCTGCCATCTCTGATAAAAACAATACTCAAGGAACAATATTAATAACGAACTATTGCCGATAAAAAGCATCACAAAATAATGGAGGAAAACTGCACCAATCATTTGACACGTATGCTCTAAAAACAAAATCTTGTGAAAATGTTTATGAACCTTTTGGTTCCATAAAATGCATGGAGTTCCTCTCAGCTTGTCAAGAATAACACTCTGCTCCACGGAGTCAGTCAACCATATACAAAACTATGTACAGTCCATGACTGTAATCTTGAGACTTGCGAGGAATGCAGGAAGTCTGTAGCGTTAAAGGCAGATGCTATCCTTCCTCCTTCACCCCGCAAGTCCCCAGATTACAGTCACAGACTGTACGTGATTTTCAGCAAGTAGCAGTGCTCGACTGACAGCATAAATTTCAGTTAAACCCAGTACAGCTGACTTAAAATCCAGCAAGTAGCAGTGCTCGACTGACAGCGTAAATTTCAATTAAACCCAGTACAGCTGACTTAAAATGAGTTTTCTTGAGAAATTTTTATTTTGTTTTTCCTGGTTCATTTTAAGTAAGGACCAGTTTACTTACAAGCTCAGATAAACTTTGATGCATAGTTTTTAATAGAGGAGGAGAAGACAGTCAAACACAGGATCCAAGCTGGAAACAGGCAATATTATGCACATATAGAACTATTTAAATCTAAAATTCTCTCCAGGACCACAAAGTTAAAACTGTACGGGACACTTATTAAACCGGTAATAAATTATGGGGCAGAATCTTGGAAACTCACGTCTAAGTGGAAAGCAAGTTAACGTGCTTTCAGAGGAAAATTCTACGGAAAATCTTTGGCCCCCTAAAGAATAATGATGGATAATATAGAATTAGATATAATGCAGAGTTAGAAGAATTGATCCATCATGAGCACGTTGTGAGATATAGTAAATCACAACGGTTAAGATGGCGGGACATGTGGTCAGAATGGGAGAGGATAGACTGCCACATTTGACGTTTTACGTTTTTTACGTTTTATTACTAGACGATGGATAATATCCAAGTAAATTTTTATTCAATTGACTCTTCACCATCGTCAAGAAGTTTTAGATTTGGAAGAAGTTAGCTCAAGATAGGAAGAGATGGGGACATATTGTTTGGGATGCCAGAGCCCACCAAGGGCTGTAGTGCAAGAGGAGAAGAAGAAGAAGAACAAGTAGAAGCAGAAATATAGTTTTTAAATCTAAGGCATTTTTAATAAAGATTTTATTACAAGAGTGCAAGTTTCGTTCAGTATAATTCAGTTTACATTCAAGTTTATATAAGGGCTGAAATGAACTTTTATGTTCTTTGACAGATTGTGATGAAACCTGATATACAGCACTTCTATTATACAAAAATCACCATATGTAAATTTAATTAAACCCCGAACATAAAAACAAATCTGTTGGTGCACATAATATCAAACACACACCTGGTAGCTGTAATTCATCAATATACCTTCTGGCCAGAGACAACAAATCAGGCGTTGGCATACGAGTGGCTTCTAAATACACTGCCAATTCTTTTGCTGTTGTGCTTATGCCAATATACGAAGGTCTTTTACTAGAGAGGCCAAATGTCATGAGATCATGGCCTTTCAGTTTAACATCTTGAGGGAGGAAATGAGTTATTTCATAGAATGACAGTTCACCTTCTTCTACCCACCTGTAAAAGAGAAACATGAGAATTTAAAAAAATAGGCTTACCCCTTTTATGTGTATGCACACCCATTTTAAAATGAATAAAAGTGGGTAAAACAGTAAGTTAACTAATTTATCAGGCCAGAAGGGAATTACTTTGGAACAGAGAGCACGAACAATCCAAATGCAAAATGTATAAAAAAATAAGTCAGCAAACTTTTTGAACATATCTTGAAGACCATGTGCTCCACAAGACAATGGTATCCAGAAGTTTTCCTTATTCTCAGCACATGCTACAAATATGAAAGTTTTGGTAATGTATATTGTATTCTTCATTTTTTTTATTTTTACATTCTACTCACCTCAATAAATCACTCAGATATATATTTTCCTGTAAAATTCTCAGAGCTATATGCAGAATTGCCAATAATTTGATGCGTGAAATAATTTTTGGATTCGTTGACTTTAGAACTTTACAGCTACTTATTCTCTTGCTGCTGCTGCTTGCTTTGCCAGAAGATAAATCACGTTTTTTGTACAGCTCAGAACGTAGCTGACACGCTGCAGATGAAAATTCAAGCCTGTAAAATAAAATAATTAATTTTCAGACTACTTCAATATTTTGCCTTTTTTGTTGTTGTCTATTTTCATTATTTTATAAAGAAAAGCAGTGATGTATCTGCCACCATCTACATTTTGAACCAAATAAAAACTTTCATAAAACACAATGATGATAATTTTCTTAATTGACAATGTAATAGGGAACAAAGGAAAGATGAAAGGATAATGTTAAATCAGATCAAAATAAAGAGTAATTCTTTAATATATCAACTGAACTTACATAACTCAGGATAAGTCTGTGTTGGGATTTTCTGATGATGGACATTCAGTGGTCCACGTCAGGAAAGATTTTGATCAGCTATATAAATAAGTCAATGCACAAGAAAGGCCTTGTATCATACAGTTAAATGTGACTATGAGGTTATTACTGCATGAGGTATCAGCCACGCAAAATAACTGATCACAAACTTCAGGTTTTCATAGTTGTCCATATTCCAAGTAAAAACAATGAGCCAAAATAATAAAAATTAAAGAATCACCACTTATGCCCAGAAGTCTGCAATGAACTAACCAGGGATTTGAAAATATGTATGAGTAATAAAAATAACAAGTCCCGCACCATAGCCGCACGGTCTGAGGCATCATGCTTCGGACCGGCGATACGGAATGCGCGTTGGTTAGAGTCTCGGGGGAGAAGAAATTTTCTCATGAGCTTTTGACCAGTGTAACCCAGCATCATGAGGAAATTGGGGAGCTACAATGAGTAGCGTAATCTGGTTATGAAAACTAGCAATGGCTGGGGGTTCATCGTGCTGACCACACGTCACCCTATACCTGGTTGGATGATTGTTCACCTCTGCTTAGGCATGTGAACGTGAGGCCAGCAGTCAAGCTAGTCGGCTTTGGCTCTCTGGAGATGTTATTCTGCGGATTTAATTTTAATTTAATAAAAATAACAAACTCAAACTAAATAACACTATTATTATTCTATATTAAATATTTTATTTATCAGTACCTTGGACAGTCTGGGACCGTTTCATGATCAGACATTACTTGTCCCCTAGACGATGTTTCAAGGCTCCTCATACTTTCATTAAACTCACTCATCACATCAACCGATGATTCAGCACGCTTGCCATAGTCCTCCTCAACGAGTATTTTCTGTGGATTATGAAAATAACAGACATTTATCAGCTACAAAGAAAACATCTCTTCACAATAACATTTCACCAACATTGTCAAGGTCAATTTGCTCATCACCATATTTCATCTCCGAAATTACTCGATGGACATCAGACTCATTTGGTTTTGGGGTACTGTACTAACAGTTTGGTACTGAATTTACTTGTGGTTCATACTGGTCCAGTATAACCCTCACTTTATATGAAGCTGAACTCGATCAGTATATCAGTTTTCTCAGACATTGCTGATCACACAAAAAAATGAATATGTACACTACAAAACACGAAAATTTCATTAAAATCTACAACTATGTAAAATATGATATGTAGAATATTAATAAAGAACAAGGAAACACAATTTGCCTGTGCAGTATGACATCTGCTGTATGATTAGCTTTGTGATAACAGATTTGTATTGTGATACAAACATCAGGACCAATGATACATGCAAAATTGATGAATGCATTTGAAAAATTTAGTAGTCCAATAGAACACAATCCAGTCTTATTTACCAGAGTGTATACCATAACCTTAAAATATGGCACTCAAAGACTGAAAATTATTAAAAGCTATGATATGATCCACCTGCAAAAAACCAGAAACAAATTATAAAAAAACAGTAAGGCATAGCTGACACCATACTTTAGTTTTACGAAGACGACGTTTAGCAAAGTTAGGATCAGAGTCACTGAAGTTTACTGAAAAAGTAGCCACAGATATCTCTGAAATGGATCTCTTGGGTGCTTTTTTCTTGCTCCGCTTCTTCTCCTTAACAACATAGCCATATAGTACTTTTGCATCTCTAGAAAAAAAAGATGAAAAACAACATTTAAACAGTTAAGACTCCAGTATCTGTTTAGACACCAACATTTCAGAAAAAAACAGACAGTATATTTGTCTGAAACACTGCTGTCTACCTAAGAATCCACACAGCATCAAAACTTTGATTTTTAATATTTGAACATATATATGTACATAATAATCTAATCCTCATAATGACTTCATACTTTACCACAAAATTAGTGCCTTAAGAAATCAGCAAAGAAATAATCCACCATGAAAGAATTAATAAGGAATCAGAGAACTTCTGTACAATATAGGAGATCATGGTTCAAACTGAGTGTGCACGAAGAATCAGGAATGTAAACAGTGCATGCAATTTGATGTTAATTTCATAAATATCTCACTGTGTATGCCAAATGGAATGGAAAGAAATACATAAAAAGAGATGGTGAACTGAACTTATATAAAAAATCTGATGAGTCACAATAGGCTAGTTTCAGTTTTTCTATTCTATGGGTATCATTATTAATAACTGGTAGTTGAATCAATAAGGGTAGAAACAACAATACCAGCAAGAACAATAACAACAACAAACATTTTTTATAACTTACAAATAATGCAACATGAGTTCATAATTTGTTTTACCTATTAAAAATAAAATCAAAGTTATGTATTACCTGGGATGGTAGTTAATTCCCAATTTAGGTATGTTTGTTTTTGTGACTGATGTAAAAGCCACCTCAAGTTTCTTGAGGTATGTAGCCCACAACTGCAGTACAACAATTTTAAGTGCCCTGTTGGCTCCAAGGCCAATCAACTCATCAACTAAACCTTTCAATATGAAGTTATAATATTCCCATGATGTCCATTCATCTGTTCCATCTAAAATAAAAACAATAAATTAATACCAGTATTATCAGTCATAAAAGTGAAGTGGTTCCCAAGCTGTTTGCAAAGCTCCCAAGTTCTGTACATTCAATGCAATCAGCTTAGAAACAATTTTATGTTAAAATCAAATCCATAAATTTTACTTTCCAGTAAATAAAAAATTATGGTTCAACAAGTATCCAGAAGGTATTTAAACTAAACATGCATTTTGTTCTAATGGGCAAGAAAAAATGACGAAAGAATAGAAACTTAATCATAAATTCATAATCTTTGATTTTACACCATTAGAATTTTAATACAAGAACTAAATTGTGGGAAGTACAAATGCATCTCCTGTAAATCAGGCACATGCACAAAAATACTTACCAGATTTTTCTTTTTCTGTATTACAACTTTTTTTAAGAACTCTTGTGCTTGTATTTGCAATACCAGTAAAACTGTACTCATAAACTTGTTCATGCAGCTCCTGAAAAGACAGTTTCTAGTAATAAACTTATTCACAGACAGAAGCATCCTGTGATTGCAAGAAAGAAGACTATTTCAAACTGCATATTCTCTTAAAAAAGTATATAAATTTTGGTTCCTGTTTCACTTGTCACAGTGAATTCTACCATGAAGTTATGAACACAAGGAAGGATAACTCTGATCAGAGACAATATGAACTGCACAGCATATTTAGCATCAAATGACCATGAACATATAGATCTATATGGGAAAGTTCCTGTAGGTAATGTGGTTTTTGATTCAATAGTCAAGAATCAGCACACTTTTCCTTTACAAAATACTTCATTATACCTGTGACTGAGTTTGACATTCTGTACAGAAGTAAAACCCAGAATCCTTGTAGTACTCTGAACCACCACACACTGGGCAGGGTACTGACTTCATTTCCATCGTAAATTATTATCAAGCAAATGTCATTAATAAATTGTACAGGCAGTTCGTTCATTTAAAGGGGAACAGCCGCCTCCGTTTTTAAAATACGGTGTTTACAGTCTTCTGAGTTGCACCATGCACCCTCGAAAAAAATATCCAACATTCAGTGATGGTAACTGCCTCTCGTTGATCTTGGACAGACAATGATAACGAGCAATCCGTTCGAATAACCTCCATGACGGCTACGTACCAACCACCTACAAACGGATTTCTCCACGGATCCTACATTTCACGGATGATATTCTCTGTTAATAACGAGTGAGGAACTTCAAGTCGGATGAAACCATAGAGTATGCGTCTCTAGTCTGAATATCATACAACATGCATTAAAAATTATTATGAGAGGAGAATTTCCTGGTCGTGCTACCGTCATCCAAATTACAACTTTTTTTTTTATATCTGCCTTCTAGTCTTCTTCTGTTAAACTTTCGGTATAGATGATTGAAAACTGTGATTAAGTTAACATTTTATCACGTGACTATATGCTGCTCGAGACTTGTTGATACACATTGAAAAATGCTCTGTGTGTAAACAAGTGGTGGAATTGTGGTGTATTTGCCTTCACTCTGTTCGTAAGATTGACGTAATTATTCAAATACTGAAACATCATATTTTGTTACCCGTGTTTGTATGGCATTTGAAAACGTTGTGCAACATTTAATTTTGTTCTTACAGTTTAACCCGAACAAAATTTGGAAGGCGGTGTAGTGATCAAACAGGCTGTTAAAAAGATTTTCTTAAACGTGAAATCAAGTTGTGTGTAAGGTAAATTATGTCTTTGTATTTGGTGAAAAATATACAGAGTTTATTTATACGTAACAATGCGTTTTAGCATTATTTACAGAAACACTTGTGCAGAAGTATTTGGTCGGAAAGTAGTCTTCAGTAATGTAATATAAATGTGGACTCTAACCTAACTTAAGAGTACAATACACCTTTATTGTATTATGTACATGCATGTTCCGAAGTTTTGTTCTATAGATTTTTTCTGTACAGATCGTTTGTCTTATTGTTACAGATGGTTAGGAGGTATTATTTTCACCCACTGCAGCCACTGATTCTGTCATCCAGATGACCGAATTACAGCATCTTCAGAAGTTACACAAACTTAAATCTCCACAGTGTTTGTTGCCGCCACCTCCAGCTGGTGAATATGTTCTTTTGTTTTTCTTCATATTATTTGCCTTTCATTAATGTTCAGACTAAACACTATTGCATGTTTGGTTGCCATTTGTTTCAAATGCATTATGTGTAACCAAGGGGGAACAGTGAATTAATTCTCCCAGGACTAGAGCCATCCCTAGCGGGGCAGTCAAGAAAGTGAGTTAATTTTGAGATCTCTGTCTGACCTTGTGTGATCCTTCCAGAGATTCGAGCAAAAATGTTGATGGATATTGGTTGTTAAAAAGTAGTGCATACCTGTAACTTTCTGTGTTTTACTTATATCAGTATAATGTTCCATTTCTGATGTAATTTTATGTCATATCTGTTATCAGAATGTGTCACTCTTAGAATTTCAGAACTTTTCAGATTGTTTAGAAACTGGGGTGGATTAATATGATTTAGAATCTTACTTTCTTCAGTTTAAGCCCATGTTGTGGAGAGAAAAAGTTGTAGGTTTTATAATATATCAAATTTTCATGTAAATTTGTTATTTTATTTCTGTGACTTTTATCACCTTTTCTGTCATAACTAATGAGTTCTGCACATTGAATCTGGTTGATTTGTTAAAAAGTAAAACCTTAAATAATAGAAACAATAGACCACATATCAGAATCACTAGTTAAAAAGTGAGTAAATATATTAGTTCATGTCAGAATTTGGAATATACTGTACAAAACAAATATGTATTTATCGCTTGGTTTTATGTCTTGGATATGCATGGCTGTCTGTTGGCTTGTAAGCTGCCACCATCCACATGGACAGAAAGCGAGCCCACAGGTTTTTTTTAGAAGGTATACAAATGAAAGTCCAGACCTTCACTCCTTACAGATGCATACTTGAAATTAAGATAAACACAGGCATGTAAACAGTACAAAATGTGTAACTTGTAGGAAGAAGTTTATATGAAGTTTATCCTACCATATGGAGATTTGAAAGCAATGGTATGCCTTAATTTATTTGTCCAGTAGATCAACATACATTAATATTGGATATCATAAAAAAACAAAGCACTGATGAAGCAATAAACTAATTAAATCTCATTTAAATAGGATTTGAAGTTCTCAGTGGTGAGTACAATAAATAATTTCACATATGATTACGTTCAGAGAACACAAAAATATATCCTTGTCCTTGGAATGTGCTTATAATGTCAGAAAAATAGAGGTAGTGAAAAAGAGTGTATTTTAATGGGTTGCAAATTAATTTGTACTTGTTTGTAAAATTGATTTATATGATTGAGATGGCATGTGGACTTTGGAGAGCTTCCAGTGTTATCTTTGCTTTAATTTTATAAGCCATGACTATATCGTGTGCATTATCATATCATTACATAGTTATTTATTGCTATCCTATGCTGTATGGCTCAGAAGTGTGGAATTTTGAAACAAAATTAATTAATTTTTGGTGCTGGAGTTGTCCAGGAAGGGGATTAGCAAAGACAAAATCTCAAATTATATAAATAGAGAAAAAATTGGTTTACAGAATTCTGTTTTGGGTTATGTACAAACAGAATAATCAGTATGATACAGACATATCCAAAGAATGACACATGACAGATGGCCCAAAGAAGTGCACCAAGGATGACAACACAAAACTGATGCATACATTTCCATATATATATATATATATGCATACATAGTTAGTGTCCTCAGTATTAACTTTCTACTGCTGTTTGGGACAAAATTTTCCCATACATTAAATATAAGTTCTTCGTCATCAGAAATGAGTCTCTGTTACTGCTTTGGCTCAGAACTTATGATTGATTTGACCATCTTACAGGCCTTCATAAGTTCCTGTCTCTTCTTGGTTTATACGTAAAACCCTGTGGCTGTTTTTGTTTTAATGCATTTTTATCATTTTGCAGATCACTTCCATAAGTTGGAACCTCCAAGTTGTGAAAAAAATATTGTGTCCTAAGAAATTTGTCAGTCCTGATACTACTTGAAAGCAGTTCACAATGCAGGACATGGATGCAAGACATGGGATGTAAGTCATGTTCGTGAGTGTTGAATCGTACTTCCAACCAGTCGTGATACATGTCATTACTCAGTTCAGCAGTTCTTATCAAAATTTTTATAGTAGGGCGTGTTCCTCTTGATGAGACAGCTTTGAAGGTGTCGGTTGGTGTCTTCTAGATTGTGTTGCCACATACACTTGTAGGTGGTAACAAACATTTCAGAGGAATATCACCTTAATCTTTAGGGTAGAACTGTGATGAAGATGCAGGTAATATTTTTATCCAAAATGAAACTTACAAGCCTGTATGGAGTCACAATAGACAAATCATCAGTTGACTGTGTTCCTCTTGTTTTCTGCTTATGTACATATCGTATAACGTTCGTTTCGGATATTTCTTTCCTCTTTTGCTTGCTTCCTGTATAAAAAGAATATTACCAATTTTAATTGTTGGGTAACTGGAGAAAAATGTATACACATCACTGGCATTTGATTTTACTTCAATACTTATTTCTTTAGTTCTTTATAAAAATTAAACATTATACAAAGCAGTTTTTGATCTTTCTTTGTGTATTAGTTTTTATTGTCTTTGCCATATATATGATACCTGATGGAGGATCATAGTGTATACAGTTTCACTCTTTTATCTGGGCCCTCAATCATGATGGTATATAATTATCTCTATCTTTTTGTATTATTCACCCATTTTCAGCTGTTCTTGCTGGAAAGATTGATAATATTTTTGACAGTGAAAGTGCTTATAGACACCATAAAAGTTAACAGCTGAAACTAAAGGAGAAAACCTGATTGGATTAAAATTAATCCTAAACATAGAAAAGCTGGGAATTATGTTGGAGTAAGGATCCGTAAACAAACACATTTCTCATATATGTACACACATCTGCAGTGTCCAAATTCTTGTCTTGTCTGGCATATTGACAATAAGAATTTATCATACATTTTGCATCTGGCATAATTCTGAATGGAGTATTTAGATTAGGCTTTAAGAGGTGTCATATGTACATGGTATATAAGTATCCTTAACACATACTTCATTATATACACTGTCGAAAAATATGTGTTGTAGATAAAAATTCGAGCCAGTCAATAAAGGTTATATTCCGTATAAAATTTTTGTCTCATCTTTTTTTCTTCTTCTTTCTGCTCTAGATTATTCCCACCAAAGAATTGTTATCATTGTGATTTATTGTTACTTTGTCCAATGCAGGAGGGGTCTTTTATTCTTGACCTAAATATTTTACTAAGGCAGTTTTGTATTTTATTTAAACAAAACTTATATCAGTGTATGCATTTTTTTCTTCATGCTGTAATTTTTCTGAATTGTTACATTGGGAATTGATTGGTTGGCAGTGTGGATCATAATAATTGACTGCCCTTCATGGTTTGCATCTTATGACCTGCATTTGAATATTTAATTTAATATTTTTTTAAAGTCTACAGCTTTCATCGTGCTTCTGTCATCCGTCGAACAAACTTTCAAATGAATTTCATAAGTGGTATCACATTTAACGTTATGTTTATTTTTCATACTGGTGGCAGCAAGAGTAATATAATTATAAGTTAAATCTTTGTCATTTTGTAAATGTCCTTCTAACATAATCCACTGAGTTGTGGATGAATTTTTTGTGGTGTGTTTGCATATTTGAATATGACTTTACTGACTGACATTTCAGTTTACTGAAGACATTAATTATTCCTTGACTCTCTGTTCTGGATGATTAAAATTGCCGTGTGTTTTTTAACTTTGTGATTTTAGGCTATTAATAACAATTCTCTGATTCTTATTCATTGATATTGCGAGGATAAACAGTGCTTCTTTTTGAAAGCAAACTTTGTGTATGTCAGGTGAAGCATTCCGCCACATGAAAAGATATCTACAGATCGTCTCAAAAAGTTGTATACACACAAACATTACGTACGTCAGCATTTTGTATCCTTTTTGGGATATTCTGTATTGTTAGGGCTGATACCATACTGCTTGTGAAAGTCTCATTGTGTGCCTGAATGGGGGAATCCCCGTGATGACATCATCATGCTTTCAGACAAATATTGGGCACCCTTCCTATACAAAGGTCATTGACATCAGACAATACCGATGTGACGGGTACTATTTTAAAAGATCAGGTTATGTTTTGACAGTACAAACATCCCTTGTGGCTGCTTATAAAAGAGTATTCCAGCCTGACAATCTAGAGGCAGTAGCACAACAAATACATCAGAATTGTTACACAGCATACATTTCCTTACTTATATGTTTTTTAATGGAACTTACATTAAATAAATGGGAAACAAGTAGGAATTTTTCAGTGATGTGGATCTTTAACGAAGTTGCTTCCAATTTAATTCCACCTGTTTATTATTAAAAGATTTTCAAGATAACACACTTTTGAAACCAACATCTAGTGTAGTGTTACTTATTATGGTTTTGTAAATAACTCACCTTCATGGTTTGTTTTTTAAAACCATTTTTTGATTATATGAATTAATTTCCCTTTTGCCACTGATGTTGACCTCTTGAGGTCAAAATGCGTTTGGCACTAGTGTCGTATATAAGTGTTAACAGTTTGTTTGTTTGGTTATTTTTAATATTCAATCCTTCGATGCCGTTCAGCCTTAATTTTTTCGCCATCTTTACAGGTAATATGAAAGCTTACATACATTCATTTTTATTTGGTGTTTCAGAAATTGCATAAAGTGAACACATGATCAGGAGGTTGTGTCTCACTGCATATTTCATCTCTGAAACCACTTGGTGGATTTTGATAAAATTTGGTAATTTGGGTCTACTCTAAAAGCTACTAGGTGAATTTAATTTGCAGATTGTGGCTGCAGTTGACATCTCAAATCTAAGTTAACTGTGGTTAATTTCAGTCGAGCCTTGACCCTTTCAGATTTTAATGAATTTACTTGAATTTGTTTACCCAATAGAAGCAAATGAAAAAGCCAAGTGTCTTTGTATCTTGAGGTTTTTTTGTAACAAGAATGCAAAATGAGAAAAAGGTATGTGTTTGGTATGACAGCTTGTAAAATTGACAAAACTCTTAACTGTAACTGACTAGAGAATCATTTTGGGTGAATTTGAAAGTTATTGAAATGCAGGAAAGACATGACAATACAGTCTAGGACAATAGGGTACATGAATCACTTAACAAAAGAGGTCACAGAGATCTTGGTTTGTCCCAACAACTACAGCAGTGATCACAGGGGTCACTGTAAGTTGATCCTGGATTCCAGCTATCAACAACCTTCAGTGAAGAAGAGCCATTGGTAAATAACCATTATCTCTCGAAGGAAGGGTCAGTGCTAAAAGGCGTGCCAGATTTTTCAGGTTAAGAAATGTTGACTGTGGCTTCAGGTAAGATGAGTGAATGTGCCTGACTCAGTCCACTGTTCCCCTATTGGTCCACTCTTGGACAGAACCAGCTGAACACACACACACACACACATTCCAAACTGCAACATTCATCACATCAGTCCCTGCTGATGGAGGCTGAGACAGTCTGAAACAGAAACCTATTCCATTGTCCAAAAAGACTTCATTGCATTCAGTCACCATGAAAGCTTGAAATTATATATACCTTTATTTCTTTTTTGATACTGTTAAACTACTGTAGTTGGCAGTGTCTTGTGAAATGAATCAAGGAACAGACAGTAGTATTTAAAACTTCAATTTTAAAATGATTGTACTGCCATGATGTTTGTTGTAAACCATTGTACTGTGCAATTAATGAAAATTGGTGTTTAAAAAGTTTGTATTTTGTTTCAGGACCTGGAGTTGCCAGCTGCTGCAGCACAGTGGATAAGGAATTTGATCCCCCTGTGGAGATGATGGTGAATGATTTTGATGATGAAAGAACACTGGATGAAGAAGAAGCATTGGAAGGATCAGAAGACCCTCAAATTGAACTGTCTAACCTGCAGCGGGAAGGGGATATGCCATTAGAGGAATTGTTAGCAATGTATGGATACGGAGACCCGTCAACAGAGAATTTACAGTCGAGTAGTTCAGAGATGTCAAACCAAGATATGGCGCTTGAGAATGATGGTGTTGGTCACGACATGTTGGATGAGGAGTGTGATGAAAAGAGTGGGCAAACTGATCTGCAACAGTTGTACATCAACCTGCCTGAGAAGGAAGCTGAAGAGAATGCTGGTACGTCAAGGCTGCTGAGACTGTCACGGCAGCAGAGTGAAGAAGAGGAGGAGGACTATGATTACAGCCCAGACGAAGAGGAGTGGCGGAAGACAATCATGGTTGGGAGTGATTATCAGGCAGGAATTCCTGAAGGTCTTTGTAAGTATGATGATGCTCTGCCTTATGAAAATGAAGATAAGTTGTTGTGGAACCCAAGTTCTCTGTCTGAAAAGGATGTGGAAGATTTTCTCGTGAAAGCACAGGAACCCCTTGTGAATAATGCGCAAGGGGTAAATGCTATACCTATCGGGACTCATACGAGAGATGACGAACAGGCCCTCTACTTATTACTTCAGTGTGGTTATAACATTGAAGAAGCCTTAAGAAGGCGGCGTATGAATGTTGTACCACCGACTGACACCATGAGCTTGTGGTCTGAGGAAGAATGCAGAAATTTTGAAAATGGCCTTCGCAGTTATGGTAAAGATTTTCATCTTATCCAACAAAACAAGGTGAGAACACGATCAGTTGGAGAGTTGGTTCAGTTTTACTATCTTTGGAAGAAAACTGAGAGGCATGACATATTTGCCAACAAAGCAAGATTAGAGAAGAAAAAGTACACACTACATCCAGGGATCACAGATTATATGGACAGGTTTCTCGAGGAGCAAGAAAGTGGGACTGTCACTCACAGAGACAGGAGCTCTTCCCCTAACATCCATTGCCTTATTTACGGGGACCCAAAACGTCACAGAATACAAGATAATGCCCCAGGAGAAACGGCAAATCATACGACACCTATGTCCTATACTGGAGATCCTCTCAGTGAACTGGCAAATCATCTTGATAAAGAGAGCTTAGAGTCTCTAGTGAACTTAGCAGCAACAGCAGCAGGAGGCATGGAGAGTGGAAACGTGGAACCAAGGGTTGACTCTGTGGGTGGTGGATCAACATCAGGTGCTGCTGCTGTCACACAGTCAGGTAGTGCCACCTTGAACAGCGTGGAGATGGCATTTTCCAGCACAACTGTCAGTGCTCCGACTATGCTATCGTCCACCGAGACCTCATCCCATACCGCAGAATCTGTTGTGCAGTGACAGAAGCAATATCCCATGATGCAATAATGTGCGTGCGGTGTGCAACGAGAATTCAGTTCCTTATTCCTTCGCCTCTGGAACTTGGTGCGTACATATTTTCATTATTAATAAAATTTGGTGTATATGGGTGACTACAGAAGTGAGTTTAGATTTTTTAAGTCATATCATACTGGAAGCCGTTAGTATAAATGTGTAAATACAATGTGTGCCAGAGAATCAGTTATTGTCATTTCTTTCTTTGATTTCTTCATAAGAAGACGAGCTGTTCCTCGTACAAGGAATCAGAATTACAGATAGTGGCTGCAAACTAAATAATTCTTTAAACCGGTTTTACTGAGGAGCAAGCGGATACGTGTAAAGAGAAAGGTGTGGAATTACGGATTAACGTATCATATCAGAAGATTATATTGCAGAATATATGCCACTTTGATATAACAGTATTTTTATTTAAGTGAACATTATTATAAATCAGAAGCAATTACATGTGTAATAGTGCATATAGTTGTAGCAAATATTTTATAACAACATTTTTCATATCAAAGAGTTTTCAAAATAAGCATAGGGAAAGCAGCATTGGTTCCGTGGCTTTTGCTGAGTTTTATTGCTCATAATTTTATGTAAGTACCATAGGTTGTTCCATTGCTTGGGCTATGGTTGTGAGGAAATTCACAAGAAAATTCTGATTGTAAAATATTGTGAGGACACATACAATTACTTTGAGTGTCTGCCTAGTTTTATGTAACATTTTATTTTTTTTCTTGCAGCGTATGGTGAGTTAAAAAAATGTTTCCTCCATAATTTAAAGCAATATAATGGATTTTTACTAGAAAATCTGTTTTTTTAGAACTGTCTTTTATGACATCAAATTTTTAGTTGTGATAGGGCATATTTCAGCCAAACTAAGTGTAAGGTAATACTGACTTACAACCCTTTTGTTAGGAATAATTATCTGATATGCTTAGCATCCTTCAATATTTAAAATTTTACAGCCATGTTGTACATCTTTTATGGTTCTTCACAACTCACGTGTATATATTACCAGTTCCATTGATTACTAAAAATGTCCTTTTAATAATAGTTACTGAGTCTGTTACATTTAGTAATTTTGTATCATAATGAGATGGAGGAATTGTATATCCATCTGTTGGAGGGTACTCATTCTTTTATGTCTAAAACTGAACTTTAATATCCGATTATCAGAATTTTGATGCTCATGCAATAATTCATTCTTCATATAGATTTTTTTGGCTTCAAATTCTTGTGCCTGAGACATTAATTTCTTTATGGTATGAAATTTTTTGAAGTAAATAAATATTACAGCACTGTCTGTATTGATGGAACAGTTCCGTCCATAGTAGAACTAATTTGTCCGTGACAGTGAAAGGCAAACGGTCTTATGGCTAGATCTTTAACTAACGAACTGTACCTTAAGTTCTGTTTAGGCAATGTGGAATTTATGGATGAAACTGTGTCAACTCAGA
>NW_019060160.1:379478-407428 GCF_000696155.1 Zootermopsis nevadensis | reverse complement strand
GTCATAACTGTTCCTAGTAACAGAATGAACTTGTGACCTAATGGTGAGGTACTGGCTTTTTATGTGGTCTCAGGTAAGAGGTCAAGAGCATGAATGTGAGTGACAGTCATTCCACATTTATGATGACAGAGGTAGACACACTCTTCGAAACATTAAGAACTCTACAGTGACGAGGCTTATTGTATAATTATAATTTTATTCCAGTTGCATTTTCTTTCTTATCAAATTTTTTTCCATACCGTGTTTCAGGGTTGTCTAAAAATGTCTCCTTAAATTCCATACATTTTAAAAGATTGTTGAGACTGAAATCAAAAGAATGGGCCATGCTAAAATAATTAACTGCATGGAACAGTGTCCTCGAGAAGCTAATAGTCGCTCAGTAAAACAAATTACCTGCCTTTTTGGAACTCTAAAGTTCATTACAATGAACACAAGAGCCCATCAGTCCCTATCCTGAGCCAAATTAGTCCAGTCCACTCTCTTTTCCTTTTCTCTTTTAATTTTAATATTGTCTTCCAAGTGGTCTCTTCCTGTCAGGTTTTCCAACCAATACTACGTAAAATTCTGTGTAAGTAAAATGACGGAATACCGGCATGGGATGGACCCTTTCATAAATATGCATTGATTTGTATTACATCATGGTCTGAAATTGGATGTTTTACAATATTCGGTGTTTTAATTTTTAAAATAGACTCCATTTTGGATGAATTGTTTCTAAAATGTGAATATAAATATTGTTTTTCATATTTCAGACCTTGCATTGCTGTTGCCTAGTGATGCAGATATATTGTTATTTTGTAAACTCTTTGATGAAACAATTGTCCTGTGTGTATATATTAGATATGGGGATATTTGTGGGCTTGATAAGAATGTAATAATGTATCAGTTGTAGAATTTGAAGACTTTTTGGAAGCCGTGTCCAAAATTAGTTACGTTTAATTAAATTACATTTGTAAAGTATAGGGGAGGAAGGTATTAAGACACTTAACAATCATAAAATATTTGTCCAAATAAGAGATTTATTTTTTTGAAATGTAGCAGAGAGTGACCCAGATGGATTAAAATTTTAGTCTAGGTTTTAGAGTGAAAAAGAGAAAGATTTTCTATACATTAAATAGAAATGAGTCAGTTTGAATATCTACATTTATAGCATATTCTTGCTATATTTTATTCTGTAATTTGTTAAGTGCTTTGTATTGTTAATTTTTAATATTAAATGATCATAATATACGTATGACTTCATATTTTAAATGTAGGATATGAGGTTTTAAAATATGAAGATGGCTGTCTTCTGGGTTGTTGCGCCGTGTAGTCTGGTAGAAGTTTACTGATGTTTCATTCATCCATGGCTTCCATCATCAGGGCGATCGCCCTGATGATGGAAGCCATGGATGAATGAAACATCAGTAAACTTCTACCAGACTACACGGCGCAACAACCCAGAAGACAGCCATCTTCATATTTTAAAACTTTATCAGAACAAGACATAAAGTTTCAGTGGGGTTTTAAGTTCATTATTTTTCATTATTTCCAAATGTATTTATTTCTTTTCATTTAGCCTTAGTATTGTTAATTCTTAATGGTTCCATAGCTTTGGTTTAATATCGTTGACTTTTGTGTGCTTTGGGTAGTTTTCTTGTCTGGATAAAAACAAAGTATTTCAGAGGTTGGCTATGTTTGTCGTTAGATAGGCAAAAATGGTCCGTTCTCTGTGGCGTACCCTCTGGGGTGACAAAATTGTGTATTTCACTTGCACATGTTTTCTTCTATATCTTGTCTAGGTATAAACATTCATAATATGTGAATGTAGCCGTCGTTAACTACATGACAGGATTAACGTTACAGGAGCTTGGACAAGGCTCGCAGTGTAATTTTTTCTCTAAATCATCAGGTTCTTTTTTGTTTTTCAAAGTGTTAGCTGGGCTGGAATGGCTAACATTGCTCCACCCTTGGATAAGAAGTGTTCAGTGACATTGAAAATGTTTTGCATCATTGAGTCAAATTCAGATCTGGGGGCTTTGAATGTTTGTCGTGTCTTTGGTTCCTTCAGTTCGCAAAGGCTCATTTAGCAGACGCTTGAAAGCTTCAGAACTGATTGTGGATAAAACCTGGTCCCTGATAATCGGTATTTTTAGTTCGGTGCAGTTTTCTGATATGTCCTCTTAAATTCGTGTTTCTAAAATGCTGAAATTACTAATTACTACTACAAAGCTGCTTACACTCAACTTTTTAATGGATGGTCACACAATGTTCGGTGCTTCTTGTTTACCCTCGCTAGTATGTAAATGTAGAGGTAATATTTTAAAGACACGTTAAAGTTCGTAACTCCTTAGAAACCACCGTTTATAATATGAGGAATTCTGTAGTGCGATAAACAGTTTCTGTTTGTGCATGATCGTGGTTTCCTTTCACAAATTTCAACGACTCGTCGGTATGATTGACTTTCCAGCTTGCATGCTGACAAAAATTTTAATTGACATGATTGTACATGGGCAAGTGATGCTTTTTGCATCATTAACAATTTTAGTTTAAAATGTATTATAAATACTACAATTATATTTCAATCTTAACTGTATTACTATTCTGGGGATACGTATTGCTGGGTCCTTTATCACAGTGGTATTCAACCTTTTTTGTTCGCGTACCCCCAGATATAATTTCTCTTCAACTTTCTACCCCCAAAGTTGTTGGTGTATAATTCAAGTTATACATAGTATATAATCTACATCTAAAATAAATTAAATAAATTACATTACTGATTATTCAGTGTTTATCATAAAATAATATATATATTTTTTTTAAATTTCACGTACTCCCTAAGATGTCTTCGCTTACCCCAGGTTGAATACTACCGCTGTATCAAACCAGATCCCCACATGCAGCTCGCTGCCCTGATGATGAAGGCAGTACATGCCTCTGAAATGTCAGTAAATTTCTGTCAGACTTCATCCCAGAAGACAGACGTCTAGAATATAATTATTTAATAGAGCAGCAAATATGCAAATTATTGCGGTACATTTCAGTCTTTGCATGTTGGTGATGTACAATATCGACCTAGTTGGCCCCATTCTCTGAGAATTTTATACATTATGTCTTTTGAGTTACATTATTTGAATCTTTCTCCATTCTCACCCCTGAACATTTTGGCGTCTGATTTGGTTGTAAAATTTCAAATCCAAATGGGTCTACTTTCTTGTGAGTTAAGAGGATTCATTTTCGTTCTCTAAAGTGACGTTAAGAACTTGTTATATTGATCCTAATTATTATGTCGCAGACTAATTGTACTGTCATCCACTTTATCAAAAGCAACTTTCAAACACCAAGAAATAACTTTATTGTACGTGCTGACTTTATAGCTTATAAGTTTTTATGTATTTACTAATCATTACTCGTGTCTGACGTTTGGATTTGTTTACCAAACAAGTAAGGGGAACTTGCAAAGATAATATTAATAGTTGTCTTTATTTAAACCAATAAAAAGTGCCACTAACAAGCAATATTTTAGTTTTGTTTTAATAAAATGTTATTTGAGGGAGTTAAAACTATTATGAGGACCAACTATTGTATAACTGATTATGCATAGTTTTGTCGTTGCAGATACACTACTGCCAACCATTTTACTTATTTAATTGTTTATAAATCAAAGCAATAAATATCAATGTAGAGAAAAAAATTAAAAATACGTAAATGTGTTACAAGGCCCATTGTGACGTATGCAGCTCTAAGAAGAGCTGAGACATTTGTCATCAATGTAGCGTCCAAGGTAAAGAAAAATGGGTGAATATATCGCCTGCTGAGAACAATAGTGACGTAACTCAGAAATCACCGATAAATAGACTTGCGACATTCACCTTGAAATCGTGCATAAGCGGTGGAAGTGTGGGTCTGCCCCATGCAGCTAGGTAACGATAAACGCCACTATTTTCGGGAAGGTTTCGCTCCATCTCTTCGTGCACGAGATACGTAAGTCAGAAGCAGAAAACTTACAAATTACATTAATTCAAAGCATATTGTGAATAAAGTAAAACGAATTACTCGAATAAGTTGTATGGCGGACGAGGAATGAAAGATTGAAGTTACGTCAAAAGTTCGAAGTCGTTTTTCTCGAAACTCTGATTTCTGAGTTACGTCACTATTGTTATCGGCAGGCGATATGAAGAATTGAACGGGAAAACCAAGTATTAAGAATGACACCCAGTAGAATGGTACAAATAACGAGAGGACTCGCCTAAAAGGAAAAGAAGTCCTCGGGAGTTGCCTGAAAGATATCAGAATTCAGACTGCTGGACGAAACAGGCCTCGTGCTGTTAATCTTTATGTTATTTAGAATGTGTCATGTGGATCTTATAATCTGTTTTACTGTTTATTTTATTATAAATATTCTTTTATTAAAATATTTCCAAAATGGGTGGGATAACGTACGGACAAACATTCAAGTGTCATTGAAGACTTCAATTCTATTACTTGACTGCGCACTTGGGTTGTGTGGAAAATTGCGCTTGTGCGTGCCAACATTCTGTTCCAAGAGCTTTAGAGACGACTAAAATGACCCGAAGGAGGAAATTTAGTGTCGTGAATGTAGAGGTCGATCAAATAATACAATAAGATACACGTAGGATAATATTTCCTACGTGATGACGCTAAAAATACAGCGGTTTTACGTGTATGAACATGGAAAGGTTGTTCTTGTTTACTTTATTATGTTTGCCTCATCCATTCCAGTCGGAAGAATATGTTTAATGACTGGCGTTAAGTACAAAAATCTTCTATTAAGTACTTGTTATTCTGTATCTGCTTAAAGGGCGTGGTATTTCAGTAATTTTGTATATTTTAAAGTCTCAAATTATTTCTTGAGAGGGTACACATCTTTGCAAATTCTCCAAATAAAGCTTTCTTTAGTGTTCATTTTGAAGACGCACTGTACACTTTACCAGTTTTAAAATTTGAAGTATATAATTTTAATCTAGAAGAGATTTCCGCAGTCGATATACTGACCGCAAAGGTAAAATATATAATATATAAATGTAATTTCCTAATTGTTTAAAGACGTATAATTTAATCAGATCAAAAAGACATTGTGGTTATATTTTTAAAACTGTGAAATAAATGTGTGTTGTTACACATATTACTCCAGGAATCTGGATGATATGTGATCTATGAATAACCGTGGTTAAAACAAGGTTTCACTGCTATCTAAACTATGTAGACAGATATATTTTTTTAAGATATACAAGTAAAATATGTTAATTTTTATGAAAATCACAACATTATGTAAGATTTGAGGTTTTCACGGCGGTGAGTGTGAAGATTTCTGTCTTCTGGGTTGTTGCGCCGTGTAGTCTGGTCGATGTTTATCAACGTTTCGGAGGTCATACTGCCTCCGTCATCAGGGCGATTCATCTACACAGCGCAACAACCCAAAAGACAGAAATCTTCACAAACATTATCTCTCTTATTTGGGTGGTATCTGCGAATAAGTGGTTGAATTCGTGATTTTTAATAATTTCTTCAGTTTTATTTATATAATATTTTCAGGTATAGAGATTCTGATCAAAATGTTGAAGGACAACGTCACAGAAACCAAATGTACCGACCACTGCATATGAGTGCCTTGTGTGAAGAAATTTCTGTGGGTCACATTGGTATGTTTCCATGTAGTCGTAATAGCCATTGAGCTAAATAGGTCATGGGTATAGACTGAATATCTGGTTAGGGAAGCAGATTTTAACCATTTTTATTACATTTTATTTAAATTTTTCGGAGTAGTCCATTATATGATATAAAGAGAGAATTGTATTATAATTAATTGTTTAAAATAATGCGTAACATTTTATTATTGTGGGTTTGCAGTTATTTATAATGGCTCAGATGTGTGCTGGATAATAGTAAAAAGTCTAAAGAGTTCATATTCCGAAAAATAGGTGTCAGAAAACAAGTTTGTCTTCATCTGTCACGGGCTGTTATTCTGTCAACTCGGATTGTGAACTCGATCTGATAACTGGTAAATGTAGAACCTATTTTAATATAATTTTAATCTATTTCTGCAAGTTAAGTCCATCCACCTGATATAAAATATCAGTTTTTATTGGCAAAAAGATGTGGCTCATAAAATTAATGTCTGACAATATGAGAAATTAAGGTAAAATAACAAATATCAAATTTAGGAGAATTGCATAATAGTATCTTGGTAGCAAGTAGGTGGAAGGTCACCCATGAACATACATACAAATCTAGCATTTGTGGTTTGTCCTTCAATATACCATTGGTTAGGGCACTGAACAAATACTGTAGCTCAGTGGTCCCCAACGCGGTGCCCGCGGGCGCCCTGGCTTTTTTCGGTGCCCGCGTTGATACGGAAAGAGGTTATACTGAAAAATGAAACCGTTCAACCATGTACTTTATAAACTAAAAGCACAGATCTCTACTTACTGACGCCCATCTTGACGATTGTTTGCGAGCAGCAACATCATCCTACACTTCCAAATTTGAAAAACTAGCCGATGAAATGCAGTGCCAAACTTCACACTTGAGTAATAATAATTGTACTTATAAAAGTACGTATTTTTGATTGCGTGGTTTCTTGTATCATTAAACGTCGTGTTGTTTTGTGTATTATTTGGTGTCCATATCTTATTTGTCCAGAGAAAAGAAACTTTGGCTTTGTTAATTGGTTGGTGCCCGCCACGATCTCATAAACTCTCAAATGTGCCCGTAGGCACAAAATTGTTGGGGACCACTGAATTAGCTCTTCAGTTGTGGGTCGTACCTCGTAGTGTGACTTGTCATTTGTGTTGAATACCAGTGCAGTGAGATATAGACCTATTTTATAATGGTTTGAAATTTAAATTGGAAGTCTTATGTTGGATTTATGAGTTTGATTTAGGATTGTTCAGTTTAAAATGCATTTGCCCTTTTATAAACAATTTTTGCTCATGGGATTTGAATGTCAATTGGAAACGGTTACCTCTGCGTATCAAATAGAGATGTATAGAAGCAGAAATGTTTTCAATTTTGCCATGTTCTGTATCATGATGTTATAAAGTTCTTGGTTTATGTTAAATAAAAGGTTCGCTGCTGATCGCTACACCTTACGGGAAATGTCCCGTCATTTCACCGTACCTTCAGATTTACTTCTCCTACCTAGTGAAGGCGTTATTGTAATTCCGATTATGTAAGTTCAACAGCGCATTGTGACGTTTTCGAAAGTGTTGGCCAAATCTGTGAAAATTTTGGCAATTGAGTATGTACATTATACTTTATCTTCCAGACTGCATAATCACACGTTACAACATGGCACGTGTTCAACTGATGTTATGCGATTAAAATAGAAAGAGATGTGATTTAGCACACTGTGTAGCATGTTAGCAATTTGGGTTTGGCTAACATCTTAGCTTGGAAGATCCTCCCCTCAAACCAAAATTATATCATATCTTTTCTAACTGCACATGAAGGAACAAATGAGGAGTGTAAGCCTGAATGACTAACATGGGCTGGTTGAAGCTTAACGATGGTAATTTGGAAAGCAAGTGTGTTACGTCTAACGGCAACTGAAACTATATCCTTCGTATTAGGTATAGTGAAATCATTTACATTGTACAGAATAACCTAAATTAATTGGAAATTAAGGTGGGTCTGTAAGTTACAAGGCATAGTTCTAATTCTGTCTGGAGGAAGGATTTACATGCTCTGTGCTAAGTCTTGTAAAGTTCAACCAAACGAACAATACAAAATAGACATCGGAGTCCCCGTTGAATATTTATATGTTGGTTCTGAAATGCGACGAATTGTTGGCCTCTAATCCAATCTCAAACCTGTAGAATCATCCTTTGTCTCCTTTCCGAGTTTGATTATTCAAATATTTGCAGATACCCTCCATACTTGAAGGCTTCCTCTTCCATCATGATAAGAACTAAAATTATCTACTTGTCGTACCTTGAACATGGTTTGGTGAGTAAAGTCTTTAGTAAGACTCTATCCTTAATACTTGTGTCGTGCGTTAAAGTTTTAAGTTAGAAGATCGAGCCTTGCTTTCAAATATCGGTGCATGCCACAAGCATATCCTGAGGCTCGCTACTAATCGATTATCAATTTTTCCTCGTGTTCGTAGCCGCTACGTCATAAGATAGCTCGCGGGTTTTCAATAAAGGGTTTTGGCTGATCTCAAGTCCTGATATCCAGACGCTGTACAGTTCAAATGAACGGGACTGTCTACGAGTTTTGAACGAACAAGTTTTGTGATTTAATACAAAGTTAATCAAATATTTAACTTAAGCAGGGTAGTGCTTCGTTATTTGTTTCCAGGACCTTAGGCTGGGCTAGTTACTTTCTCTGTGCTACTGTGATGAAAAAATCTTGTCTTCTTCCTAGATACATAAAAATCGAACAATTTCGTGCCTGATAATGAGAATCTTTCAAGGTCTAATGAAGAAAATGAGGACAGTAAATATTTCCTGAATACGAAAAAATCTAACTGTAATTTTGCGACTTCTTATAGGCTGAGTGCATTGCGACCTTGGTATGGCGTCCTCAGGTTGAAATTGGAGGTGGTGACCTCCAGATAATTTATGGACGGTAGCTGTGGACGTACTGATGGCAATGAATGCTTTAGAATATTCCTATTTGTAAAACTTCGGGTTTCGGTGATGACTTACGTCCAATATTGAAAATTATCAAATATTTCGGCAAATACTGCAGTTGTATTTAGGGTAAATGTGTAATATACTACATATTCGCCCTAAAGATGGCAATATATAATATGCTCGAATATTTTGAACAGACTGTATTATCTTCCGTCGTAGCTTCATATCCAGTCACTTGTAAGCTTCCTAAATTTCAAAATCCTAACCATACTAAGTTACTATAATTTATTTTTTTCGTTTTGAAAAACCAGTATCCTAACTTGTATATTAAATTCATCTTCATTAGATCAAATATTTTCCTGGGCGCTGCAATTTGTCATATTTTACTTTAGTTCTCCCAGATTAGATACTACATTTCACAACCGTACTAAAAGACGTAAAATTATTATTTTGTATATTCTAATCCTTAGAGTTTTGGGACTGTGGCAGTTGAAAATTATTAAATGCGCGTAGAAATTAGTGTAAAACGTAAATGCGTCGGTAAAATATCGTAGCATTTTTGTACTGGAAATGACTTCGGAACAAAAGACAGATGGGCAGATATATTTGGTGGAGTTAGTTGTCCCACAAAATAAAAAGGTGATTGGGAATTCCATACAGTTTTTGCATAAGGTAACTTTGAATCTTATCAATAAATACAGCTGAAGATTTCCCCACGTCTGATTCTCTGATTTAGTGTTTTATAGGCTTTCTAGTTTTTCAGAGCGTCAAGTAATCAGAATTAATATAATCATAAATATAATATTTATGTAAATCGAAATTAATATTTTATAGTAGCAAAAAGTTTTAATATTGTTGGAAACACAGGATCTTAGAACATACACAAAGGTTCATTATTCGGCGTGAATTTCAGTGTCCCTCAGTGGGACCATTCACGACGATAAACGTTTATAGCGAATGGTAATTGTTTAAAGTTGAACACTCGAATCTGAATGTAGTGGTATTTAACAGTCGAAATGAACTGAATGAACACCTGTTATTTCTGCAGATAGATTAACACAACTGTTTCAAACGTTTCGCCTGAACTGAGAGTTCCCTTGCTGGTAATGCAGTTTATAGTAACAGAATAATTAAACCTATTATCGGGATGATAAAATGTAAAGGGGCAGAGAAGGGTGGGTATATACCGCGATTGAAGAAAACAAAACATGCGTGCGAAATTTTGGTAGACATGTAAGTTGTGAGATATTTTCAATTTTTTTAGGAAATAATTTTCTGTCTGGAAAATATTTCGCCACGTGATCATATAATAATTTAATTATTTTAATTTCTTTCACTTGCTAAATAATAATAATAATAACAATGGCGAGACTGGCATCGAAGGAACAGTCTAATATGTACGAGTATTATAAAGTGCGTGGTTTCAGGGGCTTGCTTACAGCACCATGCGTGTTAGGAGCAGTCCTGTGGTTTCTGTAGAGCGAGGTGAAGTTGTAAGTGAAAACCCTCTATAAGAAGCAGAAGTGCTGTCACTTTAACTAGGGCCTATTTGCACGACACTGCCCTAAGTAGTTACGGCCAATCAGCAGTTCTGCGGTGTGAAATTTGTGTTCAAACAAGCAGAAGTTACGAGGACGTGGGTGAAATGTGTCCAGAATTCGTAAGAAGGTTACTCTGCGGCCTGCTCTATGGTTGTCGAGCCATTTTTTAATTGTCACGTGTTCATTTCCCTAAACTATGTATGGGCTTTCATGGGTAATCCTGAAGCCTGCCTGTGATATCAATCCTAATATAGCCCAAAGTCATACATTTATTGCTTAATTTACTTGTTAATAAACTCTACAGACCTGAGTTCTTCTTCAGAAGATGACGACAGTACACTGAACTAGCCAATAAAATCCCGTCTTTAATGACCAAAAGGTTCATCATCGTATTCACATAAGCCTACCAAGTCAGAGGTCCTGTGTAATACATCGTAACATGCTATTTTTTATGGTGGGAAGTCGTTAGTCCAACGCTCAAACCCCAAGCTTTAGGGCCACCCCTCGTCGGCTGTCCGCGACTGCTTATATTCGTAGCTACGCTCCATATCTAGAGGTCGTCTAGGAGACGCATTCTCTGCCTGAGGACCCCATACTGCGGTGACAAGCGAAGCACCTAATATAATTAGTTTACTCGAACGAAAGAGAAATTAGACTTGCAATTTCTAATTAATTAGAATGTCGCATTGGTACTGTCAGAAATTTTATGAGCGACGACAGAAATCCTTGTGTGGGCTTTTCATTCGCATTTCTATCGATCGGTGTGTCATCTGACATTAATGGTACTATAGTTCATACTCAGCTCACTTGAACTTACGTCCACAAATTCTTGCAACGGATGTTGAAGGCATTCTTTACGGGACATGCTGCTTATCGACATGAACAGCCCCACCGTACACATTGTATCCAGTTCAAAAGTGTTTGCCTCCGCCCTGTTAATAGCATTTTTAATCAAATTAAAATGCATGAAAATGTCTGTCTTCTGGGACGTTGCGCCGTGTAGCATGGTAGAAGTTTACCGACGTTTCAGAGGTCGTTGCTGCCTCTACTATCAGGACATCTCTGAAACGTCTCACTTGAAATGTATGAGTTGACGGTGACCTCCAATATCACAACGCTCACATCGATTTCATCAGAATTCGTTCAATAGTTATCAAGTTAAAACGTGTACTTTGAAGCGAACAAACCTGACTAGCCTTTTACGAGTTCATACAAGCAAATGTGCACTTTAGGAAATAGAGACCTCCAAATTCCGATGAATTTCGCCCAGACCTTATCCGTGGTTCTTCTTAAGAGACAGTCTACTCTAAATTACACTGACATGAAAATCGGACAAGCTTACTTTTAGAAATGCAGATGCAATGAAGGAAATTCGACAGGGCTGTTGCTTTCAGATGTCTGAATTACTCAAACCTGTTTCCTTTTCCTTCTCATGGAATTTTTTTGAGATCGAAGGGCTGTCAGAGCAGCTGACGTAGACTGTTTGCCCACGTAAAGATTCCTTTCATTTTCGTAAGAGGCCTTTTCAGTCTTTACGGTGAAACTCGGCCATAGCACAGAAACGTTTGATTAAGTCCTCACATTCAGAAGACAGCCTGGTCTTTCAAGATACAAAGAGCTGTCATTCAAGACATTTTCACAGCCGTCTTTCGAACAAACACAGAAATTAGAAATCTCGATCGACAATTGGAGCCTCGTGTTTGATTTTATGCCCTAAGGAGGTTTTACGTGATTTTCCTACAGCAGTACCTCACATAGTTCATGGCCGTTTACTTTCACATATCTTCCAGCCATCCACAAGTGTCAAGGCAAACACGTCATTAAATGATGGAATATATGAGGTTCTTACGGAGGTTAAGTTTTCGATATTGGTCTTCTGAGTTGTAACGTCGCGTGGATATCAAAGTTTCGGAGAAACATTGTTAGCACCTCGTTGTAAGTTAGTTTAGAGCGCAATCAGTGTTTCTGCCTGTCTTGATATTCCGATAAAATGTTACAGTTTTAACATTCATATGCCCCCTGCATTCCTACAACACCGAAACATTTCAGAGGCTGTTGAAAAGTCATTAAGCTCTTTAGTTGTAAGATTTGAGGTTTTTACGGCGGGGAGATTGAAGATGACTGTCATCTAGGATGCTGTGCCGTGTAGCCTGGTGAACGTTTTCCAACGTTTCACAGGTGCTTACTGCATCCATCAGCATCAGACTGCACGGCGCAACATCCCATAAGACAGCAATCTTCCGTCTTCAACCGCAAATCAAGAGAGACACATCGCCCTGATAATGGAGGCAGTACGCACCTCTGAATCTTCGATAGGTTTTTACTAGACTACACGGCGAAACATCCCTAAAGACCGTCATCGTCTCCTCCAATTAAGTTCTACTGAAGTTGAAGATGTAACTAAATGATCCCGAGTGTGGAGTTGGCGAACGGGTTTCGTGGTGGAAGTGAGGGGAATGTGGAGGGGGGAGGTGGCGCGCCGCGCCGTGCTGTCAGTTCGTGGCGGCAGTCACACCGCGTCTTTCAAGCTGGACGGACGCACGAGCAGCTACCGTTCTCTTATTTCGTTCCACCGCGACGCGCAGAAGGGAATGCAAGCGAGCAACGATAATTCATCAATTCATTTATTAACGAATTAATGAATTCTGTGAAGAAATTTCTGTCTGGGCGCCTTAAGAACGAAAGTTTTCTGTTTGAATACGGATATATTTTATCGCGCTTTTTAATCACTTAACATTTCTTGTACTGACATCTGTAAGACTTTAAATTTCCCTTTGAAATGGTTGAAGAACAGTTCACAGATAACGGCGTGTCAACATTATTCGTGGCGTTAATGTCCTCAATCTCTTTGTTTTAGACGTCTGTCTTTTGTTTAGTGACTATAACGCAGCACTGCTCGTAAACGACAGCCATGCCCATTTTAATTACTTAACACGCGACTTCATAATTTAGAGGATGAACATAAAGTTTTTATTTTTATATACATGACAGTAAAAGCGATTTTAGAAGAAACTTATGAATATTATTTTTAAAAACTTAATGGTTCAGGTAATTACCCTTTAATATATTGGGAGTTGCAGAATATTATTCAAGTGAAGAATTTAGGACATAAAAGACATGAAGTTATAAATAAATTGTGTTTGAAACAGTGTGAAATAATTACGAACAGAAATGACCTTCAAATTAGTTTTAGTTCGAATTAACAACTTGTGTATGAAGATTCTTCTAAGATGATTAATTTTGAGTTCATATTTACATATTGAGATAAGAATTTAAATAAACTTCATTAGAAAATGCAACCGAGACAGCAAATAGTCCCTTAACACAGACGACATTCTGTAAGGTAATAGAAATACATTTTAATTATAAGTGACACTGCTTGCTTTTATGGACTACGGTGGAACAAACGTGTAAACACAGACGACATTCTGTAAGGTAATAAAAATACATTTTAATTATAAGTGTCACGGCTTGCTATTATGGACTACGGTGGAACAAACGTGTGAAAGAGTTTACGACATTTTAAGACTTTAATATTGTAGTTATCAGAATGTCTAAACTGTTCATATGATTGACGTTTCTACACCGTAACCTAACTCTGTAGTCACATAATGGTTTCATTACCATATTTGACGGAATAGGCAGCAAAGACAACGGGATTAGAAACTATGCAATCT
This sequence comes from Zootermopsis nevadensis, assembly GCF_000696155.1. The sequence goes on along the minus strand of NW_019060160.1, from coordinate 393,631 downwards.
CGAATCCCCCAGTTCACAGACGTAGTTCCATTTCGTGATGGCAGTACCAATTTCAACAGCTCGAGCCTTACTGACCCACGGCTGTTCGACAGCGATGTATCAACCCAGGATGTCAGTCCGGAGGAACTGTTACTGCTAATAGGTTTACCAGGGATGAGCGACGTTGGTATGATCACGGCATTGCCTGCAGAAGAGTGTCAGAGAATCATTAGCCTTAACGCTTCCTTGTGGACGTTGCTGACAGTGTACGCAAATTCGAGTGGTGAGTTCAAGTGCTTGCGCCACGCACCAGAGTTTACTAACAAGATAGCCGTCAAGACAGCCGTCCTCACAGTAATGGCAGTCTTGTCATTTGTGGGAAACACGTGGACAATAGCGAGCATTAGGAAGAACAGGTCTGCGAAAAGATCTCATCAGTCGTGGAGCGCGGTGTACACGCTGATCTTGCATCTCTCCATAGTGGATTTGTTGGTGACACTGTTCTGTCTTGCTGGTGAAGCTGCCTGGAGCTATACTGTTGCGTGGGTAGCTGGTAACGCAGAGTGCAAGATATTCAAGTTTCTTCAGATGTCCAGTCTTTACCTCTCGACATTTGTGCTCGTGCTTATAGGAGTGGACAGATTTGTGGTTGTCAAGTATCCGATGAAATCCCTCAACACTGCACGGCGTTTGAATCGCCTCATAATTTTCGTGTGGGTATTGAGTCTTACACTCAGCATTCCCCAGGTAAGTTATGCAGTTCTGCGTATTGCAAAATACATAAAATTTACAATTAAGTGCTTATATGAAAGTCAATCAGTAATGATAATATTGCAGTAACAATAGATGCCTAAATATAGAATCTATTATTCACTTCTACATATGACTTTTCAAGTTTATTTATTGTGCAAGATTTCGCCTGCCTCGTTGAATTTGATAACTTACTTCATACATGAATCTGTTCTTACAGAGCGAACAAATAAAACTGATATGGTACAGTACAGTACTGAGACATTAATAATGCCTCCTTCTTTAGCATTAAATGTACAGTAATTCAAGAAATCTTTCTTTAAAAAGTTATTCTACATCTTGTGGTATAATCATTCATGTCTGTTCCGAGTTAATATACTCGTTCTTTTGGTCTATTTTGTGGAGTCTATTTGCGTACCCTTTCATCTGTCTTCCCTTCAAAATTTATCATCCATCTTTGTCTATGTTCGTATTTTAGTTTGTGCTGAAAGCATATTCGTTATTTCTAGATGTCATATACCAGTAAATGTTGTCCTTTAGTAGTTTCTAATTTTCTAACCACTCACAGCTGGTCGTATTTTTTTTTATATTTCTTCCATTAACTGTACAAAATTCATTTCCATATAGCAAATTTCTTAGTAAACTTCGACCGGATCTTTTTCTGTTTCATACAGAATGGGGCGAGAAGATGTGACGCATTTCGCATCGCTGCCCACGGAAAACTGTCCCATTCTATACATAAAATATTATGCATAATAATTTTATTTCATCTGTGTCTCGTTCGATGAGTCATATTTTGATAAAATAATTTAATTAAAATAAAATATGTTTTCGTTGTCCTTTAAATAAATATGTATAAAATCGAGAAGTATTAATATAAAGTTAAATATTTAATGAGATAAATATTTGATATGTAAAATTCCTGTCTGTACCAAAAGTCGTTTGATGGTATGTCGTATGTTCATATCCTATCACAAGACTGAAATACAAACTCATAATATAAAGACAGCAAGTATAAATTAATCGAAAATGTGGAAAAATAAAATGGCCTACCTAAAAACAATAATAAATAAATATTTTATTCATGAAGAAAGGAAGCAAATTAAATTCGAGGAACGCTTATATATTTTAACAATTAAAATATACAAAATTATAATTTGATCTATTTTGTATGAGTGACAAGCATAATCTCTCACATTAAGGGACGATTACAGATTGAGGGTATTTGAGGACAGGGTGCTGAGGACAATATTTGACCCTAAGAAGAAGAAGAAAGTGATACGAGACGCCGGAGAAAATTTCGCACACAGTTTAGGTTGGAAATCCTGGAGGAGGAGGACCTACGCGTGGTGGGAAATGAGTGGGAGAATGTAGACTGAATTAATGTGGCTCATGTGAGGCAAACGTGCTACATGTATGGGAGGTAACCAGTTTTAATCTCGACCGCATGCCTCATGACAAATTTTTTAGGGGCTCCTCTGGCTGTAGAGGCACACGAAAGACTAATTAGGTCGGCCGCATCTTGTATTAATTACAATTCCTAATCTCTCTCGTCCGATTCTGAACCAATTTTGCTGTCGATACAGAGTTGTTAAAATGAATTTAGACAAGTTTCTGATACCGTGCAGTATTGTAAAACGATTCCAACATTTCTGTTACTTGTGCCCTGAATATGTAAGCGGTGTACCCTTCCTCCCGACTTCAAAAGAAAACCACAGAAGTTCTGTCCTTACATAAAATTGCAATTGTGTGACATTTTAGATTCTCACGGCAGCGATAATATCGATGTTATTCTGGGTCGTGACGCCTTACAAACGTGTAGGTACGCAATAAGAAATCAAAATGATATTCATGAGGTAATTTGGAGGAGACTACATTCTGAAATGCTTCCTACTTCCAGTTCAAAATATTTGTCTTCCTGTCTGATTTCTAAAAACCTGAAGATTAAAGTATACAAAACAATATTTCTTCCTGTTGTTTTGTATGGTTGCAAAACTTGGTCTCTCACTTTGAGGGAGGAACATAGATTGCAGGTGTAGAATCTGCTGACAGGTCCCATAGCCTATCCCAGCAATGTCGCACAAGTCGTTGATGGTACGACGTCGATCTTCGTGAATGGCCTGCCGAATCTTCGTAACATTTTCGGGCGTTGTGCTCGAAGATGGTCGTCCAGAACGCTCGTCACCCTCGACAGAGGTTCGGCCATTTTTAAAACATGAATGCCACATAAAAGTTTGTGAACTACCCATTGCGGACTCCCCAAATGCTTTCTTTAGCATTTCATAGGTTTCCGTAGCCGTTTTGGCGAGTCTTTGGCAAAATTTGATGCACACGCCATTCCGAAATCGCAGGAGGGTCGGGGTAATGCACTACCAAAACGCCCGTAACTAAGAAACAAATGCTAATTCGATGATGCCGGCTGGCACACTGATTCACTATGAATGTAGGCCGCACCCTCTAGCGGCAGAAGCTCGTACTACATCCGGTTCGCCCTCTATTGACACAGTCTTGAAACTTTCCGATCGCACCTCGTAGATACCAACGTTTTGGAGGAACATGTTGTCTCCACCTTCTGTGCTGCAGACAGTAGTTTTCTCAGAAACGTTGGTATCTACTTACATGTGCACACCTCGTCACAACCTAGAAGAATAACATCGAGAAAGTGGGAAGTCATCAAGCCTCTTCCCTCCTTATCGCAGGTCTAACGAATTAGTTTCCAATTAGACCTACGCAGAGTACGTCACGTTCTTAATTATGGCCGAGTGAGGTTCGCGGGCGCTTGACAAGCGTTGGTCTCTGTGTTCGTACCTCTTACCTTCCAAAAAACTAGCATGGTCACCGTTTCTCACATCGAAGAAACACACGACGACAGAAAATCCCCTGAGCACTTGTAAGAACACACACATTTCTTGTGTTGAACATAATTATGGCTGCTAATTACAATACGTGTTGCTCTTGCAGGTGAACAGGGACTTTTGAACCACTCTGTATACGCTGTGAAAATGCAAATGAGATTTGACTTCCTTGTGGTTGAGTATAATGTAAGGGAATTTAATGAGATATGTGGTATGCATTAATTTAATATATGAGTGCCCTTCCCGACCGTTTAGCGTCTTTATACATGCTCATTTGATAATTAACTACAACATTTTACAGATATCTTTATAAAATCTTGAATAATATTAGTACATGCCCTTAATTCAGTATGTCAGTGTGGTTCATAATAATTTGAGGCAAACTTTAATGTTATTAAGTCATTGATCAATGAATAGGATCATACTTTGCTTGAGTTTCTTTATTTGCGTCATTCTGTTCTCTGAAAGATAGACTTGGGCAATGTACAGTCTACAAAATCCAGTGCAACTGAAGTATTTTTAATCTTCTTAAAGAGTATTGACTCAAATTTCAATATGCATATTTAGAACCCACACATTACAGCTGCGAGATACGGTTATGACATAAAAAATGCATCTCCCTCTCAGCGGGACAACCAAAATCTTGCAAGAATTATTAATAAATCTACAGTTGTTTCTAGACACATTGATATGAACCTTTTTGATGTACAAAGATTTTAAAGAAATTATATTATGTTATATTTTCATGTCGTTTCAAATTATGTTTTGTTTAAGGAAAAAGCGATATGAGGTTTTGACAGGGGTGAAGAACCGATATTGACCTGGGCTGCAACGTCTTACAGACTCCTCGGTAGATACCAACTTATCGGAACATAGTGCTTCCAACTTCACGTCTGAAGATAAAGGCAGAGTGTTCCTCAGAGAAGTTGATATCTGCCAACAAGTGTACAAGGCGTTACAACCCAGAAGATCAACAATAAAAGGAGGTTATCAGAAACCTCAGTAGAGTTAACCAGTTTCCGAACCGAAATTCGGAACTTGGACCTTCAAGATACGAATCGGAATTTGTGACGGCTATACAGTGACGTTCCACCAAAGAGTCGTTGTAGTGTGTAAGACACAGAGTGAGGCGGGCGGGTTGCTCTCGAATCAGCAACTTCATGGACCGCGTAGTATCGCTCTTCATTGCAGTTCTTATCTGCAGCTGTCACAGACGACTGGCCAAAGTAGTTCTTCAAAGCATAACACAAATGTTTATAGGGACAATTGAGGATGCAATTCGCTATGCAGGACTTTGTGATTCTGCAAGCAAGGCGAAACGGGATACCATGTGCAGAGTTCCTGATACCGAAGAGACACTTTAAGGACTCTTTACTCAACGCGAGTGCATGTAGAGGAGACTGTCTGTCGTTTTATTTTATCTCCGAAATTTTTAAACGGGTATGAACCAGAACTTGTATTTTAAATTCGCATTAATATTTGACAGGTCGAATCTAATTTTCGTTCTTGTGCGCCCAACATATGCCTTTCTTTACTGTCGAACCGAAAACTGACTTAATTTTATCAAGAAACCCTCATCGTACACGAAAATATGTACACGATGCAAAATTAGACGCTACTTCTACAAATTTTGATTCCAACGGGATGTCTTTGAAACTCTAAACACTACAGAATCTTGGTTTACTTCATGAATAACATAGTTTATATAAAAACGAGGAGCATTTCAACTGGAATTACATTAGCAATAGTTCTGAGAACGAGCACCGTTTGGTCGTAGACGGTAATTTTATGGTGGGATTAACTAAAGTACAGCGCACAGTGTAAGCAGGTTTAAGTTAATAGCTGATTTGCATTTTTTTTAAAAAACATCTTAATCGTCAGTAGATGTGCTTAGCTATAATTCCATTGCTTGTAACGGTGTGATGCTTGGTTCGAATGTGGTGCACGAGATGCCATAAATTTTTCATCACTCACTGCAGTGATTTATGAAGGAAGGCACGCTGTGTCTTTGTCCCGCTCCATCAAGGAGTCACTACCTCATCCATCTCTAAATTACTTCTAAAGGTTGTAGGAATATGGCGTTGTTCAATAACTCCAGACCAACCACACCTTACAACATTTTCGTCGTCACGAAGGAAAAGTATATCTCTTCTAATTTTTCGTTGGTTACGTCTGTACAAGTGTAGTACGACCCTCAATATTGAGGGAACTGAAGCTTGTATGTCGATTAGTAACACCAGTTATTCCAGCAGCATCTTTGAAAAATCGCATTGAAGTTACACAATAACAAATTCTAAAACATAAGTCAAATTTGAAAACACTTTCACGGCGACTGAAGCCACATTCCTGCCAAACGCACAAACACAAAACCAACAGCCAGACTTCAGATTTCTGCCAGACTTCGCCAGACCCCACAATAAGTCTTTCAGTTGACACCGTCAGAACTTAATTTCATCTTCTCACACATCTCACGGACGATGGACTCATCCAGTCAAGCGTGACGGATAATGTTTGTTATATTTGGAGTAGACCACGATGTTTGTGGACGGCCAATCAAAGTGGGCGTGGAACGAAGGAAACATCTGAAGGATATATGAACGTACTAAGAGGAGGTACTGAGGCAAACCATAAAGACCTCAATCGGGATAATCAATACCGTGCAGACACTCGAACTGTGTGACTCCTACATAGAAAGCGGTAACATTACTTTACAGAGGATTTGTCATAAAAATATGAAACAGAACGTTTATATAAAGCACTAAATAAGACTTTTAAGTACCACCAGTCCTATTTGTACAATGACGTAACAAGAAGTTTCAATGGGAAAACTGAATTATAATTGGGGCTCTCTCTGAGACGGTTTCATCCAACACCGAACATGAATACACGACTTCAGACTGAACAACCTACGCTAACAATTCTGAGGCAGTTAAAATATTGCACACTCGAGTTATTTGTAAGCGGAAAATGGTACGTTCAGAGTACTTTTTCCACAGAACACTCGTTCGTAATGTCGTAATAATTTCTTACAGGGAGAAAAAGCACTCATTAGGGTTTGTCCTCTAAAGGGGAAAACAAAATAAATTAGTCCGGTTTCCTATACGCATTACCAGGAAGAAATATAAGCTTGGAGGCGAACTTTGACCTTGCTTTAAAAGCATGGTCCTCATCCAAAAAAACTTCGTTTAGACACAGAGACATTAATTCTTACCCCTCCATGATGACGTCACGAGACCCGATGTCATAAGCACAAATTTAACAAGGCGACATACATTGGTATTCCACCACAAAAATTTAGCCAGGGCGTAGAAAGATTCGACGTATCGACAAATTTTAGCGCAACGCCCTGGTATCAAATTTAACAAAGAGCCGTTGAGGGATTCTTGAGTTGCGACGGACGGACAGACATGGTGGAGTTAATAGAGAAAAATCTATTAAATTTGTACTTAAGAACGCATCTCAAAAGAGACGAATCCGTGGGCAGTAAATTTATTTCTGAGTTTTTCGTGCGCTGGTAATGCTGGTAAATGTAACATATCTCAATGTAGGCCCGTCTACCATACCGTATCATCTCTCTCCATCTTCCTGGAGCAAAGGCAGTGTAAAATTTCTCTGTCTGCCGAAACTTGTCTGTCCGGTCAAATACATAACAATAATTATATTAATGTAACATATTATAACCTAGTCCATAGAGTGAAATCTGTTTGTGTGTTGACGTTTGTAGTAAGTTAGCCAAACGTTGTTAAAATCTGCCATTGAAATACGAGTTGAAGAAACTTAGTACTATAAAACGCTTACCATGCAATGTATCTAGAAGTTACTTACTTATGTAAAGTATATTTTTCGTATGGAGCATCGCTTGTCACTGAAATCGCAGTATTGTGAAAAAAGAAAACATTTTGTCACCTCAAACTTTTAGAATGATGTTCTCCTGTTTCTGATAATTCGTAAAGTACCTGAAATGGAGTAGTTGTGTTAAGTCTAAACTTAACATTTTAAACAACAGATAAGGAAAAGCCGCCTATCCTGCACAGAATACATCAGCGTAGGCTTATGTTAAGCAAATAAAAGAGATACAAATACAGAACGTTTTGTGACAAATACAAATATTTCTGGCGATAGTATTTTACAACAAACATAACTTTTATTGCAAACATTTCCCATCGTCATGGTTTCTTTCCAAACACAACTTTTTCGAAACTGGATCTTTCCCGTCATTATTTAAAAACGGATGAGTGATTTTCTATTCATTTGGGTCCCTTAGAACGAGTTAATATGGACCAGTGACACTTCTCTTAATGTGCTCCTAATAGCTAATGTCCGTCAGGCTTAACTGGACGAGAGAGTCGTTCGTGCGGTGTGGAAAAAATTGAAATCAATTTCTGATGGTGATGATTCTGCTAGCAAGATATGCAAGCAGGGCTGTGGTGGCGCTTATGATGGGGTCTGGCGGGATTCTCGATTCAGGCAGTTGGTTCTGTTATGTTGTGTTGGTGTTGGTGTTTAATGAAGTGGCGACCATTTTCTAGACCAAACTGTGTTTCATACCGTGAAAATGAGTTTTAAGAGTTCTTAGCAGAAATAAACAGCGCTATGCATTCCACTGTAAGTTCAATTTATTTAGGAGTTTTGTTAAAATATTTATCAATACCCAGGTTTTTCAATGTTGAAAGACACGACGATTTGTAATCTTTATTAACGTTTCGTAAGAACATTATTCCTCCATCTTCAGTGGTGACACAAGATTACACGGAACATTTCTGAAGACCACACACAAAACTCACACCGCTGTGAAAATATCAAATAAGAGTCGGAAATGCATCTTGACATCGTTAAACGTTTAAGTACGAGACGAAAAAATAAAATATTCTGACCTGAATGATTGCAAAAATTCCCACAAAATTAATCTGCTTCTATGTTCATTATTATGTAATGTGTAGGTTTCTCAATTGGCACTGTATGTCCTTATGAAACGCGTGTTTTACTAGATACAATTACGATATTCCGCTTTACTGTACTTGGTACAGCTAACATAGAAGAATAAATTGTAACGACGAACTTTCCTGCAATGGAAATCAAGGTTACTACAGGCTTGTAATAATTCACGGCACAACGACCTATCCATGTGATATATATACAATACCATAATAGCAACAATAAAATAATTTGAACCACTAGTCTTGCGTAGTAAACGGTCTATTCATGATGCGACCATGTGAACCTAGCAATGAATAATGAAATTAATTACCGGATGTGACTACGTTGAACATGTGATAAAGACTTGCTTCTACCTGCATGCATTAGATAAAAGCCACCCGATTCTTGCATTAAATGTAATGGATACATGGCAGCAACACTGGACAGAATTACAACACGGTTTAAGTGTGGCGAGTCAGACGGGTAGTTCAAGTGCTCAATATTACGTTATCTAGGAACGGCAGTAAAAGAGGGGGTGGGGTTCGAGATTAAATCTCGAGGACGAATTCAGGAAGAAATTCTTTGTTATTTACTTCTGAAACCTGTCATGTCTTCTGCTTTCCTGAACACTGACGATTATATTGTGTAAAACAGCAGATTCATAATTATTTTAATATTAGTGTAGCGTTGTAAATTACTCTGAGACAAGAACACGTGCATTAAAACGAATATCGCAAGAGAATAATTACAACTGAAACGGATAAATTATTCTGGCAGTGTTTATATCACGCGAGTGATTTTGTCACTTAAACAGATCGCCTACTATTGTTAGGTTTGTTGAAATATCGGAGATAACTATTGCTGAACACGTGGATCCAGTGAACAAAGAAATTCAAGCTCATAATTATAGGTGTAGAAATCTCTTATTTACTTGTGGTTCTTTAATGACGCTGCCAGAAAGTTAAACTATTAATATATTGCGTCGAAAAAAATTGTAATGAAATGGATAAGATGCAGGAAAAAAAAATCTCTTGGAAAACAGGCACTTGGAAGACCAAGAAGAAGATGGCGAGATAATATTAAAATTAATATTAGAAAATCGTGTTATTAGGATGAGAGGTGGTTTAAAGTGTCTCAACATCGTGCCCAGTGTCAGACATCAGCGATATTCGTCCTCTAGTTTCTACAACCGGATGTTTAACACGTTAGTTAATGAGGATATTAAATGTAATTCAATACTATCTGCGAATTAGTAAAATACACTGCGTAAAGCCGAACACAAGTCCAACTTTTTTCCTTTCGGAAACAAAGATTAATAACGCATAAGTGGTGACCCAGTAATTTTTATTTTGTCAGTCAGCGAAGCCTTTCTTCACTGTTCTCAGGAGGTTCATATGTTTCGGCATCACAGTTTTTATATGAATATTACACTGGTAGTCATTTATAACCTAGCAGCGTGCGTGTGCCGTAGTGTTCAAGACATTACTGCTTCGTTCCCAGCTGTCACAAACTTCGAATAAAATTAATGTCATTATAAGTGTTGCTTAAACGTGAAAATAGAGCCAGTTCTCAAGACGTAGTATAAATCAAATATCCCTCAAACAGTGAACAGAGCCCATCGTGATACTGGTATAATACATAAACCATTGTCTCAAACGTTTACAGAATTCTACAAACTGCGCGATAAAACCGGATGAGCTTTATCGGATTACTTCATGTATACCAAGCGGAAAGTAGTCACGAATACCCACCCGAGCTGATTGCATTAAGATATTTTCCATGTAAATGCTGATAGCAAGAACTGGTTCCTCCCCACGCTTCGTACTACAACAGGCGCGCGTCAAACTCGCGACCCTCTGCGATGTTTTCAGTTCCCGATTCACGCGCGATGTGCAGCCCCAAATTTCCCACTTTTAATACATTTTAAGTTTCAGACGCGTGTAAAATACTTTCTTGTACATTTATGCTTTGCAATGTGTGCGCCGGTGGGAAAATACAGGAACGAAAAACATATTTTAAGCATAAGCCTGAAATTACTTAAAGCAAGTGGCTATAATTCTCCCCACCCGTGTTATGGCTCCCAAAACAGTCACTTCTTAATTAAGCGGCCCATATTAGGCATCGAATATCACGTACCTTTAGTAGGAAAATACCTGCTTTATGTCAAATTTCAGGATTTTGGAATTCTATTATCTTAAAGTTAGATTAACGTAATACACGGCTGTTATTTGCTAACCTCAGTGGTGTGATGCTGAATGCATTTATATCTGCAAATATTAAAACGATAGGAAATTGAGAGAATTAAAATAGTGTAAATCCTCACGCTCACTAGCAAGTTGGGCTTGGAGATGAAGAAGAAACTAGTGAAGTGTTACGTATGGAGCAGAGACTTGGACACTCAGGAAGAAGGAACAGAAATACCTGGAGAGTTTTGAAATGTGGTGTTGGAGGAGAATAGAGAAGATCAGGTGGACGGATCGAGTGACCAACGAAGAAGTATTGAGGAGAGTCAACGAGCAAAGAAACATTCTGCAGGCGATTACACGAAGGAAAGCTAACTGGCTGGGACATATTATGAGAAGGAATGGGTTACTGAGTGATATCATCGAAGGCCAGGTTGAAGGAAAGCGAGGACTGGGAAGAAGACTGATACAGCTAACCGACGACCTTAAACAAGGAAAGAAGATGACGTTCCAGGAATTAAAGCGAGAAGCCGAGAATAGGGACAACTGGAGAGCTCTTTTTGGGCAGAGCAATGGACCTGTCGTAAGACAGAACACTTAATAATAATAAAAAAAACCTCACGATGACGTAACTGATACATCTTCAATAATACATAAGTGCAGATGAACTTTGAATATGCTTTCAATACTACACACGCATTTTTCTGTGATATGAGAAGTTGATCACCATGTTTCAAGGATATCCCTGTATTTTATAAACACTATTAAATAAGACGTATGGGGGGAGCAAATATATAGCTCCACGTGTTGGCCTGATAATACTAAAATGTGAGATTTAATGTACTCACGACGGCTAATATGGGGATGGCTGTCTTCTGGGTTGTTGTGCCGTGAAGTCTGGTATAAATTTACTGACGTTTCAGAGGTGCATGCTGCCTCCATCATCTGGGCGATCGTCCTTTTAAACATCGGTGAGCTTAGACTACACGGCGCAACAACCCAAAAGACAACCATCTTAAATATCAAAATGGTTCTCAAAAAAATATGGTGTTGTGTGTACGGGAACTTTTTTACACGGTATTGAACCTTCGGGTTCTGAAAAGGGTGGGGGAATTTCTTGACTAGATGAAACACAAGTAGATTATCAAGAAGGGCTCTGTTCCATGCAGTCCGTGAGTCAGGGCTTCGAAATAAAAGACATTTATGCAGACGAGCAGCTGAAACGAAGCTGCGGTTTGTTTCAGGAAAGCTCTTGCGGTTTCCGCACGTTGTCGAAACGCTGCCATCCAAGTCAAGGTAAATTCCATTGAGCTCCCTAATCTCTCAAGACGGCAGTGAAGTCTTAATTGAACTACGCTCATTGCTTTCAAGTATCTGCTGTTAATGCTTCGGATTTTAATCACTGTCAGTACTCTGAGGGGTAATAGGAGCACGGAATCACGTCTGTCTGCTTCCATTTATAAACGTCTCTTTCATTCTTTTATTCTTTCCTTCGTTTTTCCTTTGATTCCTTTATCTTTCTTTATGTTCTTAGTTTTTCTCTTGTTCTTTGTTTCCTTGCTTATTTATTTATTCCTTCTTCTTCTTTCCTTTTTCATTCTTTGTGTGTTTCATTTCTTTCTTCTTCCTTGGAAACATGTTTGTTTGTTTGTTTGTTTTTGTTTCTTAATAACATATTTCCATTAAAAAATTGAACATTTTTCATTACAACATGTAATGTTGAGTATAGGCAACCCGCTCGCGTTCCTTTGGTTAATTTTATGAAAGAATACCGAATACGTATCCCACGTTTTTCATAAACGTTCTTCTATGTGTTGAAGTAACAAGAGTGGAAATGTTAACTTCAAATTAGAGCACGCATTTTACCTACGCGCGTTCTTTTCGATTTTGAAATTTGACCTTGAAATTAATTGATTGCTGATACCTGTTCATTTTTCAGAAATAACATTCTCTCGCCTCATCCAGCCCTGAGTAATCTCTGCAGTTAAGCAACACCAGGGTCGTGTACTTAATACCTGGGAATTATGAACGAAATTAGTGACGAAACTCGGTTCAGTTTTTAGCAGCGACCAGGAAATGTAATTTATGAGTGGGATTTCAAAACTACGCTACGTTGCGACTGTGGCGTTTCTTATCGAGTAGGATTTTACTTTAATTTATTCTTTACTTAAATATATGATTTTAAATTCGAATTTATTTTCCTATACAGAATGCAACTCTTTCTCCACCATTTCCAATAAGTAATTACTTAATTACCTACTAAATAATGTACGTTAACCCCTTAAAGCAGAAACTCGCCTGAATTGCCTTACGTCTGAAGTTGAAATTGTGGGCTTACATGTTTGTTTGTTTGTTAGCTTATATTTCGAGAACGGATATACTGATTTGCACCAAACGTAGCATGCTTATTCCTCGAGACCAGGACAAAACATGGAAGCGTCAAAACTCCAGGACTAGTGCCCTGAATTCCATTTAGTAAATTTAACAGCAAGAAAAAACACCGTTTGAGTGTAACTGACAAAATTATAACTGGTTAGAATATAATCACAATACACCAATGTACCCAGTCAAATATGTCAATGGGATATAAGCGTTGAAATATTTATATTTAATAGTATGACCTTTAAAAGCCATCAGTTTAGAAACTTTTATGTTACGAACTAGCACGAAGGCCTTTGGACTTCGTCAAAATTATTGTCACTCGCCATAAGATTTAATAGCAGGCACTGACTAAACTTTCGTCTCCAGAAAACATCAGTCATTTCATGCACTATTGTGATTCTTTATTAAATTAACTATATATATATATAATTTTAAAAATCAATAAATATCTGACAGAGGAAACTTTAATTAGAATTCTTGTAGCGTTTGAAATAATTAATGTTATATTAAATTTGAAGGGATCTGTTAAGAAACCATTTATTTTGAAATGAAATTCGTATGCCAAATATTTCATTCGCACATTCACACAGGGCGTAATTTTAATATTCTAGTACGCAGCCTATATTCGTGTGTACATATGTATATATATATATATATATGTGTGTTCAATGTGTGGTGGGTTCAAGCATATATACGAACATTTCCCCATACTCATGACGCTTTCATGCCAAATGCCACAAAGTGAGAGGTTACAACTCATTGCAATCTAGCCTCAGCTGGTTTTCCTTATTTTCTTTGAACAAATCTGGTTTCATAAAGCATATTTTTGTCAAAACGCGTCACTAGTATTAATTTGCTACATACACGGGGCAGAACCCCATTTTTTAAACGAACATTCCCAAAATACTGCTATACTAGAAACAACGTTACTTGAATTACAGGCAGCACAGACACGCTTTGCCGCTAAACTGTCTGCAGTTATTCCAAGGGCTTCCTACCATTTTAACAGCCGTTAAAGACTGAATGATTGCAGAGTGACGTCCGAGAAGTGCCTGACCACCAGCTACTAAATTTCCCACCCAGGCCG